>CM056998.1:129955162-130152662 GCA_029891345.1 Dryococelus australis
ACAAACGTCTAGTAACTGGATGTGAAATACGTCATGTGCTCCGCTGTTTATCACTGCTTTGTGACGCTTTGTCCATCTTCCCAACACGTCTTTCTGACACTGTGGTGTAAAGTGACATGCGAGTCTTGCGTGCTACTTTCCCTTACACGCCTGGCGAGAGGGGAAGTGGTTACCTAGTAACGAGCATGGCAACCTAGCATCCTGTCTCTCACCCTTCTTCCTGTCTTTTAAAGCCTAATGCCTACCTTGCTCTCTTACATGCCTTCAAGAGGGAAAGCTGTTGTATAGCATAATAAACAGCAAATTCTCTCTCTCTCTCTCTCTCTCTCTCTCTCCCCACACACACGCACGAACGCACGCATGCGCGTGCGCACATGCACACACACACAGCGGGCGTTTGCCTTCACTCGCTGGCCACAGAGCAAATGTGTGTGTGTGGCGAATGTAGAAATGTTATCAATATTGTCTGTCACTCAAAATAGTTGCACAATTCATCACTATTTCAAAGGAAATGTTTTTGCCTGAAAATGTTAAGCAATACATTTTAACGAGGTATTATTATTTGCAAAGATGTTTTATTTTTTGATTACATGACTTTTTTTTCCATAAGTTCGGTATTTCATTGTATCTGGCATAAAATCAACATGATTTTAAAACAAAGTAAGTTGGTAATTTATTTCTAAGGGCAGCATATTCATAAATAAAATTATATGCCCAGAAGTATATTGTAGGGGCTCCCTTCCTAAGTCCACTACTCGTTCCTATTCTCCTCCTGATAACTACTGCCTTCAACACTTACTCCACACTATTACTCACTACCACACAAATACTTTACGTTTACTTGGGGATGACAAATTAATTACAAGAATATTAGCTTGCAGCTACTCCTAACCTTGCCAACATATTTTTCATGTAGTAATTAACGGTGCCTCGAGATTGGAGTTCGACACCCTACTGCGTAGCCGGAGTTATGCTCACTAATCGTCAGAAGGATTGATTGCTGTCCGGGTTAGAGTTCCTCTTGACCCTTAACTCTTGTAGCCTTCTGCTTCATGCAGCTCGGGAACTGACATTGTCACAGTACAAGCTCTCGCTGCCACCTGGGAGGATGGGGTGAGGTTATGCACTCAGATAATTTATATTATGGCAGCTGTAGGTCAGCCAGGCTTGTTGAATAAAATGCAGGCTCACAAAGGAATCTATACTATGTAGTACCTTAACTTGTGTGCGGCCTCCTGGAGCCCACTTTTATATACTCTACCTCCCCTTGTTGCCAAAAACTGTTTGAATATGGAACTAGAGTCCACTCCTGATTGGAAGCGACTTATGAAAATCAACATTTGAAAAAACACTCTAGGCATAACATGTCAACTTGTTTTTTTAATAACCTGTATTCCACAAATATATAACACTGTGGTTAACTTTAGAGTACTGTATTATTGAATAAATGAAACTTTACCTTAATATCTTCTATAACTTGTAATATTTATTTTGTTTTAAATATGAATTAGCAACAGTGAGAGCCGTGACATGTTGGTAACGACCGGTGAGAAATAGTTCACAGTAAAAATATTATTTTAACCTAATTTTTTAGAATACTATTTGTAATTTAACGGTGCCTATTGAAATATTTAGGTAGCCCCGATGGCAACATACATTATTTTTATAGTTTAAAATAACAGCGGAAAATATTGTCAGTAGGCCATAATGGTGCGGTGTTCTTTTATCGAGTGAGAAAGCATCTGAAACACTGTCTGCTGGCCAACGCTTGTCGTTCTCTCTCTCTCTGTCTTCGTCTCTTTCAAACTAGGGAAATTTATGGTCGTGCCTATGGTCGTAAGGTATTGAGTTTGCTTACAGTATGCTAGGTACACCTTGACATGAACAAACTAAACACAGTTTATAGTGTCAGTCCGGTTTTGGCTTGCTGACCAGGCTCTGTAAAGTCTCCACTTATCCCCCACACATGTGGGCTGATTAGAGACGGGGAGCTGTTTGGGTCACCAATGCCGCCACTGGATGTGCATTCACACAGAGATGGACGGCAGGTCTCAAGCTACCGATATCCCAGCACCTGCAATGCTGTGGGATAAGGTAATAACTCAAGGCTGTTGTTTCTCCCTGGGTGAAGATGTTGCTAGTGGTTGTGGCTCCTCTGATCCTATCCACCGGCACTGGTACAGTGCTGTGGCAGTTGTAAAGAAACAGATGGCCGCCTAATGGGTCTATATAAAATATGGCGGACCCCTGAGGGGCGCCCGCTGTGGAAGTTAATTTGTTTATATTGATTACCCAGTTCTTGTCAGTGGTGTACTTTGCAACCTGTGTATAGCAGGTAAACTGACAGATACTCTCAGAAATTAATCTGTAAAGTAGGAAACAAAAGTATGTTTATTGATGGTTCAATAAACATGTGTAGTGTGCTACCACCTACCAGGCAATTGAGTGCTGAATGTTTCTACGCCGGTCAGGTGTAGGCCAACTGGTTCTAATGGAAAAGCGGTAAAGAAATATCTAAACAAGAAATATATAATACTTCTAAACTGGTCTAAGAAAGGTGTCTTGAGGAGACAAAGTGAATTTTACGTGTTAGTGAGCATGTTTGCTGGTTGACTAATCGTCGACGGTGAAGTAGCCGGAGGGGGTGTACTCAATTCTTAGAAGTTCTCTAGATGTTCCAGCACTGTGCAGTACTGTGGGAAGTCGTGAGAGAAGAACAAGAATAACTCGAGTTCGGCAGCGTACTGACATATAGTGGGGAAGACTTGACGTCCACCTTCCCTGGTTGGCGTGGTAAAACTGGTCAGCGTTTCTGCTTCCTGCCTCATCGGTGGCACTCGGCCATGCCCGAGGTTGGGGCAGCTTGTTGGCTCTCTGCACGTGAGGTCGGAGGGAGGGGGGCACCATCGCTGCCGAGTTGCGTATCCTCCAGGTGAGAAGGATTCGTTAATAAGTTCTGGCTCTCTGAAGGGTAGGTAACATATTACGCAAGTCTGTAGTGCGGGAAGAGGTACTCTCATTGAAGAATCTTAATCATATCAGATTACATGTATATGCAGCACGCGTCAGGGTCTCTGCGACACTTTTGGTCATCTAATAATAGGTAAGAACTTGCGACAGGAAAATCAGAGGATGTGGTTTGCAATAATTAGTTATTAAAGACAGTGAAGATATAAATTTGAATCGCCTTATTTATTTATTTCTGTCTCAAACAATATTACATGTTTTTTTTGTATTAAAATGTAACTAATTACTTTAAAAAACAGACAATAGCCTTGCGCGCAAGGTCTTGGCAACATATAGCCGCGTGGAGGGGTAACCCTTCCGTTTCCCCTTCCCTTCCCTTCCTCACACATCCCTTGTGAACACATTACCTGATTGATAAATTCTCCGCATGCTCTCAGCTGATTGATTGCGTGTGGGGCATTCAATATTTGTTGTTCATTCGGTGTCATTTTCATTTTCTAAAAGTTTGAAAGTTTTAGGTCAGCTTGCATTTGGTGTCGGATTACAATCATTCATATATATATATATATATATATATATATATATATATATATATATATATATATATATATATATTTATATGCTGTATTTTGAGGTGTTATTTTCATTATTTAAACGATTATAGGTGATAGGTGAAATTTTCTTTAATGTATTTTTTTACAGTTGTTCTAATACATTAAAACTTTTTTCTAAATTCTCATTTTACATGTGTTTATTAGCTAAACTTTATTCACAGCTAATGTACAGCTCTCATTATACTCAAAATGAAGTCTAGTAAGGTCAAAAGTTGTATTTTATTGATGTACATGTTAGAACCCTGATCCACTGAAATCCCGTATGTATATAAAAATTTTTGAAAGTTCCCTGAACAACAGTAAAATTGCAAGTTTCTGATAGGAGCAGAAATGAGGAAAGAGTCTACCATAGCCTGCATTACGGTTATATCCCAACATTCAACTGGGAATAATTTTGAAAAACCATGTAAAACCAAAGTCAGGATGATCAGTCCAGGAATGGAACCCAGGTCCTCCTAAATGCGAGTCTAGTGTTTTGTTACCACTCCACCTTGCTGGTTATATTAGATAAAATATTAATTTTGATGGATGTACTATTTTTATATTTTCAGATTTATTTTATTCTCAGCTTCGGGGTTGGAACTAATTTCCTATTCGAATTCCCCATACTTGTTCTTATCAATACTTGGGAGGCATGACTTTCTGTGACCTCACATTTTAGTGTATTATTAAAGCTTTACTGGAAAGTGAAACCATTTCAAAAGAAAGTAGTTGGAAGAAATTTGGAAGATTGTGATAACACTGAAATCTCATGAATGCTGCCATAATTGTCTCATAATGTTGGGATGGTTCCAATTTCTATCAAAACTGTATATTGCACCATTTTTTTAAATATTTTGATTTTTGTTGAGTTGAGCCAATCAGAAAATCACGCTCATCAAAACTGTAATTTCCGACTCTTCGTAAAACTTTAAAATGGTAATCTGTGACTAGATACAAAATAAGCTTATTTATAGATATTTACTGTATTTGCCCATGTGCCACCAGCACATTTTTCTCTGTTTTAAATTTGAAATGTTGGAATGTTTGTTTTACAGGGGTTTTTGATAAAAAAAAATATGACTACAAATAGTTAGGTTTGTGATATACATAGACTGCTTTTCCCTCCTGCTGACAAGATGTGGCTTCAGCAGCCTCATCATATTTATAAAAAAATCATATATTTGTTACAGGAATTGTAGTCAGGGCATAGCTTAAGGTTGGTTCACAAGCATGCAGCCAGCCTGCAGGTGAACGATTTATATTTGAAGTTTGTATTAAATCTGGTCATGTTTTCCCTCCCTAAATTTATCTATGGGTATCAGAATAAGAGTAAATGGGCACCCAAACTGTTTGCTAAGTGTAAACTTGAAAGGCACAGGATATCAGACAGCCGCCAAAGGAAACTTATTTCAGGGTAAGGGAAATCTTTTGTGGAGCTCACCAACACGGCAGTGTGGCAAACATTACATACTTAAAAATATCATTATCTGTGAAAGTAAAAGTTGCAAATCATATTACTGGACTCACTGTCGCAGAACTCGGGCTGGGATCTGATTCCTAATGAACTGCCTTGAAACAAGTCGATTGATCGCCTATACATTTCTCTTAGAGCTGTGGTGAGGGAGGGCTTAATGAAATGTCTTAATGATTGGGGATAACCAAACCTCCTGTATGCCAGGTATGCATGTTCGGTGCTGGCTGGCCCAGCGCAGCCCTGGACACGGGGTGGTCCCATCCACTCAAGTGGTGAGCGATGGTGGGTTGTGGGCTGCTGGCTGGCAGGTGGTACAACACGAACACACATCAACGATAGAAATGTAAATAACATACAGCAGGTGCATTGGCAATGGCGCATTGCGTACCAACACAGACAGTAGTGACAGAGGTGACAGAGGTGCAGAGTATTTATAGCCAAAGATGACGCCTCGTGGTGTGTCAGGTTTGACAATTACAAAATCTTAAGAGATAAGATATTCTGAAATGATTTTTTTGGAAGGTAAATGTGCTCATTACTAATATACATTGTTTTATGTTATTGATACAGGTCTCGTCAACCATATTGTTTATTTTACTAACATCTGAAGAGCCCATAGGGCCATTAAACGAAACATTTTGCTCGAGTTTCTTTCGGAAAATGAAAGACTGCCCGCCATTGTGCAAAAACACTGATTTTCTTTCCTTGTGTCAGACTTGCCAACTGTTGCAGCATACAATTTTAGTGATTAAGTCACATAGTACTGTTTACAACACAAGCGTCCTCCCCACCAAAACTAAGTTTTCTTTACTGGGAAGGAAGGGGACGTAACTTTCTGGTAGGATTCTAGAGAACACCTTTTTCTGTGCAAATGGAGGCTACACAAATGACTCCATCTGGTCCTGGGTTAACTTCATTAACTTGTCCTAACTTCCACTTGGTAGGAGGTAACAGATTGTCCTTAACCAGCAGAAGGGTTGCCACAGTGATAGACTACTGTTTACCTGTGCACTTAAACCTCTGCTGCAGAATATGCAGATACTTGTCTTGACTTCGGCATCTCCAGTAAGTTTGGCTTATTTGTTGGATTAGTTGCTAACAATTTAAGCATGAAAGCAGGGTGTTTGTCAAGTTAGGTTCCGGAATTGCTGTCAAAAGTTCCATTTCCAGGAAGTGTGAAGGTTTCAAAGCGGTTAGGTCATGAGGGTTGTCAGTTACAGAACAGGGGAGGCAGGAATTCAAAATTGCCTCAACCTGAACAAACAAGGTATTCAGTTTGTCATAGATCGAAATTTGGCTTCCAACAGCATGTGATAAGTGCCTTTTTTGAATATTTCACTCCCACCTCCAAAATGAGGTGCTGCTGGAGGGTTCAGGTGCCACTGGATACCCTCAGATGCTAAGTTTGTCTACATTTGTTGGTGATATGTATTAGAGGTTACAATACTGTTCAGCTCTCCCAGTGATACCTTAGTCCCTACAAATTTTTGCCTTGATCTGAATACATGAGAGGAGATTCCCTGATGGCCTGTCATTCTCTTGAGTGCTGCTAGGAAGTACTGTATGGAAAGTTCTGTTGCAAGTTCCAGGTGCAGTGCCGTTGTGCATATGCACAGAAAAAGGCAGAGTATATCTTGTAAGATTTTGCACCTCTCAATGTCTGCATGGTGACCGTAAATGGACCACCATAATCAATCCCAATATGCAGGAAGGCTCGAGCACAACTGGTTAGTGAGTTGGTTCCTTGTCTGCAAATTCCCTATTTCCCTACTGAAGCTTGTCACCTGCACAATTTTGACCAAAGCAAAAAGAACATGTTGTAGTTCGACTCTGGTAAGTGGTCCTCGGGTTGACTTGAATAACAATTATTCACAAATCTAAAACAATATGTGATCATCCTTTGTAACTGAGTTAGAGAATAGTAGTTAGTGAAGGGAAAAGAATCCACTTTTATTGCTATATCTGCAAATACCTATTGTTGTCTCTACGATTCCACCTCTTCTTGATTTAGTAGAGGTTTATTGCCTTCACTACCTTTAGTGGGAGGGGAGTACCGAGACAGCCAGGAGGTTCTTTCCACCAAAGGGGGTGGTCGAGAAGATGAGAGGGTAACAAGCCCCTTGGGGCACAATCTGCTGGGTTTTCCTCTGATTGAATGTGAGCCCAGTGCATGGTTGGCACAAGAAATTATATTTACTATATTTATTGGCATTTAATTGTTTTGAAATTACGATGTATAAAATGAGAGAAGGATATATTCTTTACGCCTGAATATTTTTTTATTTATTAGTATATGAGCATGTTAGCAATACTGCAAATTTTCACTGTCAGGAGAGTAGCCATTCCTGAAAAATCTAATATTTTTCTTTGACATTTTGGGTCCAAAATAAACAGCTTCTTAAACTAGTTTTGAAATTAGGAGTATAAATGTTAAGAGTAATATGCCACATCTGTCTAGTTCACATATATATTTGGTTTGTAACTCTCCAAACTGTCATTCTGTCGTATGATACGAATTAAGTAACACCCATACGTGGACGGCCGAGATCCGACGCACTGCGAGTTTTCCCTGCTACAGACAGGCGTGGACCGTGAAAAAGCGACTAGCGAGCTGGCGCTCCTCTCATCGTTTCTCGCAACTACGTGGTCGCTCAGCCAGCCCACTCTCTGTCATTCTACACACGTTTTTGTAAATCCTCTGCATGCTGGCTGAACTAGCGTGTCACTAGAGCAGTATTTTCAGTTATGGTTTATATTTTTATGTGTAATTCTGATATTTTTCTTCTCTGACTATTCTTCGCGCTTGTTTTGATTACATAGGATAATAACAGTTAATTTCAGAAAATGATTAAAATATGTGTATATTTGGTGAATGAACAACAATTTTCATATCTCGTGAGGACTTTGTTGACTTTTACTTTGACTTGGAATGCTAGATGAACTTTATGTAACAAGATTTTATGGGTAGTTTCTTCATAATGGCAGCCTTGATTAAAGTACCTGCCATTAATTATTAATTTTAAAACACCGCTCTAATTAATTTAAGCTGTTTGTGATATTATTCTAATTCATTAAAATCACAAAATTTATATATATATATATATATATATATATATATATATATATATATATCCTTACTACTATATAAATGCAAAAGTGTGTTTGTTTGTCCTTCTTTCACGTCAAAATGGAGCAACGAATTGACGTGATTTTTTGCACAGAGATAGTTTGAAGTCCAGCCATATGCTACTTTTTACTCTAGGAAAATATCTCATTCCTTCAGGAAAATTCTTATTGTTAATAAGTACTGAATTAAGCTTTTCTTATGATTGATTACTGGATAAAAAAGCATTCTTAAAAAAAATTGTAATTTCTCATTTTTTTTTTTTTACCATGAGCTGTGAACATTTCCTTCCAAAAAGCCATAATGGCCCAGAGGCTAGAGTTATTCCAAGTGGGGCCGCAGTCATCCAGTGGATAGATATATATCAAGTGGGGCAGCAGTAGCTCAGTGGCTAGAGCACCCAATAAGGGGGCCATAGTAGCCCAGTGGCTAGAGAAACCAATAGTGGGGCCGCAGTAGCTCAGTTTCTAAAGAACCCAATAATAGTGGGGCAATAACAGAACCATACAGAGTTTTTTTATTAAAAACGTCTACCACTCATGTTTATTTTATTACTCTTATAATTGTTTTCCGATATACTGAAATATCTGAGAAAAATAATAACGAATATTCTAATATGACATAATAAAGAACAGGCAGACTGGTTTTATTATTGTTATCCACTGGTAAAATACACTACAAATAATAAGTATATGTTAATTATTTCCTTATTTGAACACTTTATTTGGTGAGTTACTAATTACTCTCAAAGCATTGTTCAGAGAGATTCATACAAAACTGCTAGTGGGTTGATTTGGGATGTATACAAAACTGACAATTTAATTATTTTGCTGGGGTGATAGAAAACTAACCGGAATTTGTCAACCATGTTCTACAAATGAGGCTACCAATATATCGGTATCGCAGGAAGAGGAAAATTTCATTATTTTGTCACGTGATCACTATAAAATGTAATCATATACATTGATACAGTTTTTAATTATGCAAAATTAATTATTATAAAAAGTTTATATTATAATAAATTGTTGTTTTAATTTAGTGGCGTTAATAACAAAATTATATAATTTTCCAGATTTTAAAAGACGTGTAAACATAATAGGGGCCAACAAAAAATTTTCCCTGGAAGGAATAAAATTTTACATAGTCACAAAATACAGAATTACATCTTCCGAAAACAGGTGTGAACAGTTCTGACATCTGCGAGTAGGGCAAACAGGCAATGCTCCTACGTACAATAACATACTGATATTGACAAGTATCTTGAAGCCCATTCTAATAAGGTCTGTTGTATTTCTAGCCTGTCGTAAAACCCTACCGAGCACACAGATGTGACATAATAATATGTTCCGTGTGCCAAGTGCATTTCAGTGCTAGACATTATCTACGCTTCCGTTTCTTTCAAATTTTTGGGAGTCTAAGAAAGTAGCATAATAAAAATAGCAGGGGAGGAGGTGAAGGCCGCTGGCCTAGTGTGACCTTGAGAACAGCAGACAGCCGGGCTGTGTTGCCGGCACCCATGACTCTGGTCAAACTCCTCTTGACTCTCTGCACCCTGGGCGCTACACATGCCGTTAAACTTTTCAATAGGCTTGAGCCGATTGAGACTTCTCCACGTCACAAAATAATGTAAGGTTTTCCAACTAATGGTATTAAAAATTACTAATAATTATAAATAATATTTTTCCAAGTCTTCCTCAAAAATTTCCCAAAACCTCAGACTAATTTAAAACAATCAATACTGAAGCCACACCCACCATATCAAATGCTGTTAGTAACTTCAACAATCAGTCGTCACCAAAATTATTTCGTCCAAATATTAGCCCTCTTAAATAATTTAATTGCGTAGTGTTATATTGTTTTCTGCGGCAGTGACAGTAATTGCAAGACAAATTTCTGTATTATATTCTGTTCCTGTTTCTTTTCACAACAAGCAGTTACATACCTTTAAATTTGGCAATTTCCTTGCATCTGTATCAAAAGTACTTTATCTAAGTTGCTCATGAATTGAATACTTTTATCATTTTTTGCGCAAGTGAATAATTGCAATTGTTTATGACCAACATGTTGATATCGCTTTACCTTTCATTTTTTCCCATGGAACGTGTTTTGATCGCAGATATTGTCTTCAGTCAAATGTCACTATGTACGACTCTAAAACCTATATACAAGTTACTATTACCAGATGAAATGACGAAATCAGTGGTTTTCAGTTGATAGCCCCGTGAAAATTTTGCGGGTTCAATGACCTGTAGGCTTGATACCACTGTCCTGCATAATCTCGAGTGTCTACTATTTGTTACTGGCTCGTATACATCCTGGCAATGTCTAATAAGCTGTAACTATATTGAAATAATTGTGCAGATGCCTTTAAAATGTTGTTGGTCATAAGGTGGATTTACCAAATTTCCCAAACCCTACAAATTGGGAAAGCACATTACCATAAACAACATAGTTAAGCACTATAAAGTTATGGTTTCTCTGCATATGTATCTCTTTCCGAGCATTTTTTCGTGAAGATCTCATTTTCATGCCTACAATCATAGGCGTGTGATAGGATTGACCCAAGTGTGTCCAGGCACACATGAATGACGTGACAATTTTTCCTGTTCTGGATTGAAATCTCTTTGTAAAATATGGTCTAGGTGCCAGGACAAACTTTACATGCGAGGTAAATGTCTATGTACTTGTAATTTAGTGAATTTTAGAGTGTATTTTTTTGAAAATTTAAATATGGTTTTGATAGACTTAGTCTGTACAGGGATTGTTTTTTTTATTGTATTTGAATCATTTGTTTTAATAAAACTGAAATAAATTTAAGGAAAATTATTTTCCAATTTAAAAAAATGTGGTTTCACAATTCTCTTTTTCTAAATATTTAAAAAAAAATTTGTGAAATGAGGATTTCTTGTAATAAATATTCTATGTTGGCAACACTTTTTCATAAGTATCACTATTTTAAAATATAAAATAAAAAATTTATCTAGGGAGAAAACCTCAAAACCCAACTTTATATATGGCCATTGGTGATTATCTTTGTACACACCCTATTGATGGAAGCTGTGCAAGCCTATGCCTACAATGCAGATACTAGTCCGTTTAATAATATAATATGTATGTATTACGGACTCAGTACGCTGATTCATTAATTTATGAAAGGAAAATTCAGGGAGTGTATTACATCAAAATAATATTTGTTAGTCGCTTACAAAATTAGCTATCACATAAATTGTGTATAAGTCTACCAGTACGCTAGGGCCTCTTCAACTTTCTAGAAAACTTATTTTGCAGACTATTCCCACCTATACAATTAATTCTTTATTAAGTATTTGAAAGTGTTTCAATAGTCATGGTAATCATGATAAACCACGAGTGAATATAAATAAGTGAAATACTCGGTAAAGTCAGTTGATAAGCTGTTACCGACTTCGAAAACAGTTGCATTTACTGGAAATCAACAACTATATGAGTAATGAAAATCATATTTCTAGGAAAGTTCCAAATAAATCAGTGAATTTTAGTTGCTGTTATAATCAATAACCTGATTATATTTTCCATTAGAACCACACTCACTGGTTTTGGGCTCCATTATCACTATTTGAGGTTTCAATATAAGAGTCAGTGTGCTGCTTTGACAAGGAGTGGAGTTATTAATTTACTGTCATTCAACAAAAACATAATTTTTTGATCAGTAAATTAAATTTTAGTTTTCACCAATCCAAACAGGGTACCATAGCAAAGAGCTTCATTTAAAATCCTCACTGAGGAAGTTCTATCAACTTTTTTTTTCTATAAACAAACTTGCTACTTGTATCTTTCATGAGGTTTCCGATATTTTCTATCATGCTTGAAAGGCATGTTGCTGACATGGACCCACTCTTTTTTTTCTGTAAGTAGATGTTTTATACTAGCTTAACAAAATCTTACCAAAAACTTTGCAAAAAATGCTATCATTCCAAATAAGCCCAGGAAACGCTTTAAATTTTTAAAACAGGGAATTCAACAGCTTTGTTTTATCAGGATATGTTTTTCAAAGTACCATCTCAAATTATAAATCTTACTACCAATTAGGTAGAGGATGCAGATTTTGGTCAAGAGTTTACATCTGAAAAAAGAAATCTGCAATTATGGATGTTTGAAACAGATCATATACGAGTAGATGAAGACGGGGTTCGAAAGACGATCATGAAGAGCTCTTAGTTGGTGGTATAGAACGTCCCGACACATTGACAGATCAGACAAATATTGTTTTTTTTTTCACTCGATCATGAGTTCTAATGGCCTCTACTTGGTGCGTGGTATGCATCATATAATTTATACTTCTTTAGCCCGGGCAACTGACATCCGTTTCGGTAAACCTGGTTTAATTCCCGGCTATCACTTCACCTTCATTGGCGTGTAAGACAGATAAGCGCCATCCAGATTCGGCATTTGCTTACTCACAATAACCACCTAATTGTCTTCATTCCAGTACCCGCACGTACTAAATGTTACTAACTTGATAATCAAAAAATTTGATTACCTTGTCACTCAAATTGTACCGGTTCAATTTATAAGATGCAATGCGATTAAACTTCACCAGCTGTCTCCCGTAAGTTTAATTGGTGGTATTTATTGAACTCTGAAATACAGCAAAAATTTAACAATATGTTACATAAAGGAGACTATTTACCACAGAATCGTAATTGTAACACCAAATGTGGAAACACAGAAACAGCGATCCTTTTTCATAAAATGAATGAATCTCACTTAGTCTTTCTAGTGCTAACCAACTGTTAAAATATTCCTTCCTAGTGACTAACAATGGTGGTCGAGTTTAATTAGACAGCAGTGTGTAAACTGTCATGTATGTATTTAGCTACGAGTAGGCTCTACGTATAACGATGTAACTGGTTGTGAAAAATATAGTGAACATATATGTATGTGAATGAAGGAATGTGACTTTTCATCTAATGTTTCCTTAGAATAACTCCTGAATGTGGTATGCAAAGAACGTAATTATTGTATTGTATATGATTTACTTTACAAACAATGGATTGTATATTGGAGCAAACTACAATTTTGCTGAACGAGATGATGTAACATATTACTTAAGAAAACATGTGTATTATTAAATTTCTGGGTTATTTGTTTACCAGTTCTGACATTTGCATGGATAAGTACCTTTTTGTTGCTTTCCCATTAGACCTACGATGACTACTGTCGAACTCTGATGCAGTAGTTAAAACACGTAAAACTATGGTCTCAAATGTCCCGTTAGCTCAAGGTAAAAAACTAAACAAAAAATATTTAAAATGTCACAGTGATATGTAGTACTTACAGATATGTCAAACCTAGACATGGCACCAGATCATCAAATTTTTTAGCCTATTGCTACAATGGGCGATTCGAAAGAGAAAGTGTATGTGTGATGCTAGAAAAGAAGATTGCTCTAGACAGACAACAACAATGTTTACCATATTAGCTGATCAGCAAAAATCTCTATTTAGTTTTGGTTGTTATTCAAGGATAAGATGAATTTGTGTCTGTAAATTAAAGATGTACAGCACTTTTCCTTTGAATAGCAATAACCGGTTATTGGCCTCGTAATGTGTGATGTGTTTCGAATATACAATTTTTTTCTTTCGGAGTATCTCTCATATTCTGTATATATATATAAAGTTATGCAAGGAATGTAGCCTATCAAAGTGAGATTGCTTTTATCCAAGTGATTTCTAACACAACATACTAGTTTCAGTTGGCACTGAGTTTATTGTACAGAATGGTCCACATGTCTTGTCACAACCAATAGTAACACAATATAATCCAATACATCATAAGGTATATCAATAATAAGACATATTTTAAGGGGGTGACAAGACATGTGGACCAGCCTGTACATAGGCCTACACATTTACGATTTATACGTTTGTAATACATGTTCCAAATAATTTTATGTGAAACCTTCTTCACCTTTTATTCCATAATTCAGATTGAGGCATCAAGTGTATTCATAATCATTCTGTTTTATATAACATTTATGTGTATGGTTGTGTATATGAGATAAATGCTCATTGGAAACCAAATTTCTAAGAAATTTATTATTTAGGCTAAATTCATGTAGTCTGTACGTGTTTGGGTATTTCTGCTACCTACTTATAGCTGGTCAGAATTTATTGCGATAATTATAAATTCTTGTAAAAAATTGTAATTATCTATTAATGAATTACTGTTATAATTTTTCAACTGTATTTTTTATGGGAGGTATTATTTTATGTTTTGATTAATTTAATATTTTTCAGCTATGATTTGTTTCATTTGTCAAATACCTTCATTGTCAATTATGTGTTTGTATTTGAATAAGTAGCCTTAATATTATAATTTTTAACATTAATTTGTTAGTGGATTGTATATAATTAGTTTACCATATAAATAAAATAGTCATTAAACTATTACATTAAACGATGCAGCTATCAAAACATAATATGCCTACAGACTTATTACATTACAGCTATGCAACTAATATGTTCAGTCCAGTCATTTGTTAAGCAATTTTTAATATTCTTGTCTGCAGAGAATCGAACCCACTGTAACTGATTGTAATTGTGTACTGTGTTGCTAGGCTCGTAATGTAGGGACAGAACTAGGGTTAGAGCCTTTATATTCATTTGTATAGATCTTATGTAGAAAATATAAGTGAAGTATGATGTACCATTAAACTCGATGCCAGATAATTCACATTGACAATAAAATCCTCTATACTATCAGCCTGTTACATGAAAATAAGACCACTTTTAACAATTCTGCAACCTTCAAGTAAAATGCCTGTCCTTTCTCTACATTTCATACACTTTAATTCCTCAACTATCTCTTCAGACAAAACACTTTATGCATCTTACTTTTTACTGCAACATTTCCAGAGTTTTGCGCAAACGTTTAGTAAATATTTTTTTCTTAAATTATTCCTAAAAAAATAACCAGTGAGTGACGGCAAGGAATAAACTGTGAGTCAATCCTCAAAATATGAAATAGTTTGATTGAGCGGTTTCAGAGAAATGATGGGATAACCGTATAGGTGTTTCATGCACTTCGAGCTACATTTTCCTCTCCCCGGCTAATCTTCCAGTACTAAGTCAGGGAATAAGCTCCGTTCCCTGGCTTCAGCCGGCACTACATGCAGCATAGCAGCAGCGACTTTCCACGTGTATATACCCACTGTATAGAACCTCCTTGGTATAATGACCTGTAGAGCCTATATATAGACATTCACTGTGTTATGTTTGTTTCGATGATAAACACAGTTTTGCACTACATGAATGTACATTTTGTAATGTCTGTAAACTCACATTTATGTAATAACTTATTCCTGTTGTGACTTTATAAATTTGCAAATTAATTAATTTACTGCAATTCTTTTACTTTATGTTATAAATATATTTTTGCTTTCCATTTCCATTGCATTGTCGATTAGCTACATTACAATTTCAATTAATATTGTGTATTATTATGATTATTAATTAATGACTTTATAGTTTCCAGTATAGTTATTTACGAGCGGATTTTTTGGTAGTATAGCAATGAATTGTCGCTCTATATTGTTCGCTCGTCTAAATATCTTCTAATTTTTTCCCTTTAGTAAGCAAGTCCTATAAAATTATAAAACATATATATATATACTTTTTTTTTTTAAAGAAAATTTAAGCTGTTTTAGGTTGACTGCTTTTAAAATATTAATCTCAGTCTTTGATAAAATGGATA
Source organism: Dryococelus australis (assembly GCA_029891345.1). Taxonomy (NCBI): domain Eukaryota; kingdom Metazoa; phylum Arthropoda; class Insecta; order Phasmatodea; family Phasmatidae; genus Dryococelus; species Dryococelus australis. The sequence goes on from CM056998.1 coordinate 129,971,058, forward strand.
TGTTCTTTACTTTGTCCACTACTTAGCTGCTGTCAAGAAGTCTTCTAAAAATGTAATCTGACAGCATTATTAATTGGTTATATCTAAATAGCTGTAGCGAAATTTTGATAAATAATAATCTCAGACAGATTCGAACCCATGCCAGATTGTTGTGATTAATGTAAGTGCAGAAAGCCATCATATATTTTTTGTAGTGTGTTACAAAAATGTCAGTTTGATGTATTTTTTAAACTTTACTCATGCTATACTTCCAGGCGACTGTGTAAACCTCTATAATTATCAGCTTGTTACGGGAATACCATCCCAAGAACAACAATTCGGCAACTTCCACCTAAAACTTCTGTCATATCTACTATAGGCCATATACTTTTACCACCTATTTATCTCGTCAAGAAAAAGATTGTCTGCATCTTATATTATATGCTACAAATTTTCTAAATTTTACGCATACGGTCGGTTTTATACATATATATATATATATATATATATCTTAACAGATCATCTTAGGTAATTCATGAAATATAACCTGATGATGATGGTGAGGATAAACCAGTATGCCAGCCCTCAAATTATGAAACTATTTGAATTAGTACTTCCTGAGAAATGTTGAGATAAGTGTATAGGATATTCCTGCTCGCCATGTCTTCTACACAGCTGGACGGCTTGGAACATGGCGTCGGCGTAAGCCGGGCTCCTAGTCGGAGGCAAGGTTCTGTCCACAGCTAAGGGCAATGGAGTTTGCATGTCGCCGCTAGGTGGCAGCATGATCAATTTTTGTCAGAAGGCAGCTGCAAAGCGCAGAGCCACACAACCCTTCCGTCCAACTGCTTGTCTCACACTAAAGGCCTCGCGCTTGCACGCGAATTTATATACAGCGCGTGGAGTGGTTTCGGGGAATATTTTTTCTACACAGATAGCACTCTCCTAGTTTCTTGAGATTTTGATGTGGTGCTGATTTTCACACCACTGAAACAGCCTTAATCCAAGCTAAGGCCACCATGGAATCTAAGTGAACAGCTCAAGCCCTGGCAAAATGGTGTAGATTTCAGCGACAACCTTCATCAGCTTAGCAAGTAACTGAGCAGCACCCAGTTTGAGCCTTGGTACGGTGAGAGCCTTAAGAGGCACAACATTAGATTTGGCACAGACCAGAGACACTACACTCTTATCGGTCGCTTCTACCCAAAGATAGATTACAGCAGCATATCCTCTTTCTGTAGCATCTGCAAATCCGTGAATGCGTGTAACTTTAACCGTTTAGCTCCCAACGGGATTACATAGTGTGGGTGTGTCACCTTTTAACGATCATCCAGCTCTTTTTTAAACAGACTCCATTTCTTCAGTAAGACCTCTGGAGGCAGATAATCCCAACCTAATTGCATTGACCAGAGTTGTTGGATAAGCTGTTTAGTTAACAAAACTACTGGTGTTGTCAGACCCAAGAGGTCAAATATCCTAGCAACCACTGAAAAATTGTCAGTTTGGTACATTTGATACCTGCAGTAGAGTGGGACAAATACGAGAAACATACAGATTTCAAGTTCCATAACAAACCAAGAACCATCATAGAATTATTTTCCGGCCATGATAATGAACAAGAAATAGAAAAATTTTCTAATGGGGAAACATGACTCATTACAGCTGAATTATTAGAAGCCCACTTCTGAAGAGTAAAACCATCTGATTCAAAGATGCCTATAGGCTCATGCTGGAGACTAATGTCTTCCTCAGTGGAGCTTGCGTCAGTCAGGATGCCAACCATGTAAACATTTTGCATGATTTTTTGAGCCGCATTGGGAAAATTATTCACTTCGTCCAAAGTCAACTTTTGAGTGACATTTATCGCTGAGTAAGGGGGTGATGAAAGACCTAATTTCACTATTTTTCAGCTGTTAATCAAACAATTGTTTATCTGACAAAAGTCTCCACACAATATTTTTATAGGTTTGGTCATTTGGATGTACTAGAATTTAACAACACATTCGATGTACATCTGTGGTAGGTGCCACCAAATGATGCCAGAAATGGAGCAAAACCATTACAAGATCACGCAATAGCTTCAGTCCAACAAGTAAATGATCATTGAGAGATTTCCCATTACTTGCACTGGCTGATGCATCAAACACCACTCTGAGCTTGGTACTTATACTACCTGGGCAAGTTACACCGTGTGTGGGGGATGAAGTAATCATTGGCACTTACCGGTGAAAGCTCCCCAAGCAATTCCATATGGCTTTGGTCGAGATAATCCTGCAGAAACACATGATACTCCACCTTCAACCTTTTATTTTGAGCAAGCTTGTATCCAGAGACAGAAATAGAGGAGATGCTACTTTCTTGGAGTCTCCCAGGTTGGGGCATTCATTCTTGAAAGGCAACGCTATACGATATCTTCCATTTGAGTTGTGAAAGTGTGTTTCTTCAAAGAAGGCTTCTGCTTGTCTATCATTTTTAGTTTGGATGGTATAATGGGTTGGCAGTTCTTTTACTCCCCAAAACCTTTTAATTAAGTTATCAACTGGTTCTATATAGGATACAAAAAAAATTGGAGTAAAGTTACTGAATGTGAACATTGATTAATCTTTCCCATTAACAGTCATCCCAAATTTGTATGTATGTCAGCAGGCTCTCCTGGGGAGCTATGAATTTGATCTTCAAGATTAATTTCGGGGAACATTTCTGCACCAAGCAACATATCAATCTGTTGAGATTTATGGAAATTGGGATCTGCCAGGACCAAGTTGGACAAGTTACGCAACTCCTGCTTCTGCACAAGTGCCTCAGGAATGGAAGATGCAATTTGCAAGCACACTGCAGCTTCAATAACTATTTCCTCAGTCTTATTCACAGGTGACATTATCTTATATCTTCTTAACCCCATTGCAGCTGGAAGAGGTGTTTGTCGTAGTGCAGTCAATGGTGGACTTTGATGAGAATAAGTAAGATGCAATCTCTGAAGGCATTCCTCAGTAATGAAGGAAGCTTGTGAACCAGGGTATATAAGAGCTCTAACAGCATGTGGCTGACCTGATCTATCTAACACCTTGACTACTGCCATAGGTATAAGCACTGTGGGACTCAATCTGGGTTCCTGTGCAATATACTGACTTTGTGGTATTGTTGTCACTATTGGGTAAGTATGACTTACTGTTGCCACTAGTAGGAAAAACTGAATTTTCACTATCATTCCTAGAACCAATGTCTGCTTGTGAAGAGAATTGCAATAGTCTGTGATGGCTTTTCCTTCATGTCTGGCATTTGAAATGAGAAAAAACTGTCCATGATGTGCCCAGTCTTTAAACAGTTTATACAAGGTTTCAATTCCTTCACGTGATGTAGCAGTTGTTCATGCATAAGTTGAAGAAATTATTTACATTTGACAATGGAGTGCTTATCTTTGCAGTGTACACAGTTTTGGCATTATGGTATCAAGGTACTCAAGGCGAATTTTGGGTTTCCACCAGCCTTAGTAGATTTTTTACTCTCCCATTCTGGAGAACCTCTACCCATGACCTCCCACTACTCTTGACACTCTTGGATACCTGCGACTGTCTTTCCAAAAACGACATAAATTTTGATACCAAGGCATTTCATCCTGTGGCATAGAGAGTTCCCAATGTTTCCTTTGTTTGGAATTAAGTTTACGCATAAATAAATGCAGCAGTATTACAGCTGAATGATTTGTAGGGAGTTATAAGGCCTTCAAGGCACGCATATTTTCTGTAACTATATTCAACAAAGCCTTAATATATTGTACAGAATTGGCACTTACCAGAAGTGCATCGAAGATGGTATCTAAATAGTGTGATGTTATCACTTTCGGCTGATTATACGTTTTGCACCAGGAAATCCTTTGCAACTTTGTAATTGTCATTTGTCACTAACAACGTGCATACCAAGGCATTGGCTTCCCCTTGCAGCGATGATTTCAGTTACAAGAATTTTTTCGCTGTATGCAACTGGTCATTGCTATGCACTAGTGTAGGAAATAATTCATAATAGAATTGCCACTGTGCTATGTCCCCATTAATTATTGGCAGTTGTATAACTGGCATTTTTTGTGCAGACTCCCTGTCTTTTTGTGTTTTTTTGAGCATTAAGCCTAGGATTCAAATTGATTTCCTGCCTGTACTGTATAGCGTAAATTTCAAAATAAACCACGTCAAATTTATCCCACACTGACGTAGATTTGACAGGTTGGGGGGGGGGGGGGGGGGGGGGTTCATAACCTCAATAAAGTACCATCAAGCCTGATATATCGGCTTCAAATTTAGGGATGGGATCCTTGATGCTGTGATACCTCGATACCATGTATACTTTATAGTATTGAGTATCGCATGAGAATATCTGAATATATTGAATTTTAACATTGTCCTGAGATGGTATTTACCATGCACATTTTTTTTCCATCAAGTAAAAAGTTTCATAATTTTCATAATTTTTATATTCTGTGTTTTATCATATATATTGCCATGGCATAAAAGTCCCACTATAATTCACAGTCTATGAGACATTTGTAACTCCAGCTGCATATCATAACACATGGTGCAGACGGGTGGAGAAGAACCGAAGCTGGAAATACTGTGACAAGTTGTAGTTCCCCTCCCTCAAGAAGAAATGTATCTAGGAATGTTGCCATGGTAGTTGCTAGGCAACCATGTCCCCTCTCATCAAGTATGTAAGGGGAGGAAGCGATATTGAGGCTGGCTGTGATGAACTACAGCCAAGCATACTCGAGGGTATACAACATCCTTTAACAGCGATAGAGAAAATACGAGGATGGCACTATAGTTGCTAGGTAACCACTTCTCATCACCAGGTGTATAATGGAAAGAAGCGAGACCACACCAAATACGATAAAAGAGAATACTGGACAATTGGAAGTCTGAGCAACGAGTGCTGGACTAATGACTGCTGCAGAGATGCGAATGGTACCTCATTTTCCTCCTTTTATACTATTCGGGCTGCTGCGCTTCGTTTTTTGGCCGCGTCATGAGGGCGAGGGGATGGCCCAAGAGTAGGGGGTAGCGTGAAGTCATTGCTTACAGCTGTGATGTATCACCGGCCAGCTGGAGGATGGAAAGCTAAGCCGAACGATAATATAACTAACGCTATCTAGCGGTGTTAGAAAATGAACTTGTCCTGTACGCATAGTTACGATAGACCGGTGAATAAAACAAACTAGGGAGTAGACAGAACAATCTCAGTTCACATTGAGAAGAAACGGTAAAATTAATTCCTATTTCAAAAATGCTCACATCGGGATGGAGCCGAGGTCGTATGAATACTAAATACTGGAGACACGTCAAGCTAGGTGAGGACAGCTTGAATTTGTCTATAGCTCTCCCTGCTCAGAGCAAGTCTTCGTTTATTCCAGCACCTTTTGCTCAGAATCAGTTAAACCCTTTGGTCATAGTGGTATGCCCACTCTACGACATTAGTCAGGTGACTCTCCAAGAAGCTCCTTGCTAACTCCCACCCCTCTTCTCAGCACAAACGTGTTCAAGATAGGAAAACCTCTTCCTTCAGTCCATCTCAGGGCTATTCTCTCCTCTGTAACAGGCTGAAGTCTTGACGGGATATATTGGAGTGTTCTGCTTAGAATATTTGGTGGACATCATTGTCTACTCCAAGATGTGAGACGAGCACCTCTCCCACTTTATGAGGGTTTTATAAAGGCTGGAATTACATGGACTAACTGTCAAACTCTTGAAGAGCCACTTCGGGAGGATGTCCATTGAGTACCTCAGACACGTTGTGTCACAAGAAGAAAGTTAGAAAGTTACCGTCAACAATGGTCTCTGAGAGCATTCGAAGAGGCTGAAGAACCCCGCACTAAAAACTAGCTGAGATGCTTTCTTGAACTCTACAACTGGCTCCGGGAGTTTTTTTCCCAACCATCGCTGAGCTGATGGCACCCCTTAACCCTTTGCCGCAGAAGGAAGCATGATGGAACTGGACAAAGGAGCTCCGCGCCACCTTTGAAGCACTCAGGCTATCTTCCAGAACATCAACCTCCTGCATCTACCCCAAGGGAAATGACCCGTCATACTGGAAATGGACGCTTGCCAGAACAAAATAGGGGCAGTGCTTTACCATGAAGACTCCTATGGCTGTCCCCTAGTTATTGTGTATGCGAGTACTCTGTTTAACTCCACAGAGCAGAGATACCATGTTAACAAGCAGGAATGCTTAGCTTGAAGCCTCTCAACACCAAAATGACCAACACATTCTTTAAAAAACCAGAAAAGTTGAAGACTTCACAACAGCCTGACAATGGAAGTGAAGTAGAACATCATTAGAGTGAAAACTCAACAGCTGGGGCTGAACTGGAACTGGAGAAACTGAACTTATCTAATCCTGAACCTGCAGTAACTTTACTAGGAGATGGAGAATCATCAACAATCTCTGGTTCTGGTTGAGGAGGAGGTAGTGTACCTACTATACTACTGCATGAATGTGATATAGGAGTGCACATTGGAAAAAAGAAGACGATTACACAAAATGCCAGTTATTTGAAAAAACCTTGGCAACCACCAGCAGGTAACATATACCTGCATTCCGTACATATGAAAGGTGGGAAATCCAAAAACGCTTTTTAAATAAAAGCCACATTGACAGTTACGACTCGGTCGTTTTATCAGATTTGCATAAAGGGCTGTATTGCAAATATTGCTCTCTGCTTATTTTTAGTGGTGAGCCAGGCCCAAATCATCAAGATGTTTCATCGGTGCAGAAGTTTGTGACAAAGCCTTTAACATCCTTTGTGAAACTCTATGTCAAGGATATATATATAAAAGATACATACATACATACATACATACATACATACATACATACATACATACATACATAGGTATAATATATATATGAAAGATTCATACATACATAGGTATTATATATATATAATACCTAACACTTAAAAAATTGTATAAAATATCACAGATACATTATATATTTCAATAGTAATTTTTTTAATATATTTTTTTTTCTTATTGGTCATTTGAGGTTTAACATTTTGCAGATAGCCAATCACGAAACGTTTTACACGACTGTGTCGATTTCCCAAAATGGCATCTTTACTCTCGTGTTTATCGCGCAACTCACACCATGTGTAAACAATTGAGCTATTGCCTTGTGTTAATGTTAACCCAGTGGTGTAAGTTTAGTATATCAGTTAACCTTTTGTTTGAATTTATTTCAGGGTCTTGTTGTTTGTACAGAAGTATAAAACAGGTATGTTATAACATGCAGCCGGGGCATGCTGTAGTTTATGAAGCAAATTATATAGTGGAATTATCATTGCATATGTGAAATGATTTATGCATATTATTGAGACAATAAATTGAACCTTAATATTAATTGTAAATTTTTACTTACCATTCTTTAAGGATGTTGCCTGCCATAAATATAGTCCTGTGATGTGGCAAAAATTTTGAGTAAGTAGACAATGCTCATATTCAGTGCTCACCGGCCGATAGAAACACAGAAGACCTGCAGCTACCTACACTTTCAAAATTACTAATCGCTGGTACTGATTCTCTTGAAGGATTGTTTTAAACAATATTAATGAAGGTCAGAAGGAGGAGGGTGTTGAACAGGTGCTAAGTGTAATCCAATACATTAGAGTTCTCTACTGTGTTTGGTGTAACTATGTAACTGTGTGATGCTTGAAATGGAAAGTGTGAAGAGGGGAGGTGTTCACCTTCTGTGCCATGTTCCCTTGACCATCAGAGGTAAATATATTGATGCACACCGTGAAATAGAGTAACTTTTTGTGTGTGTTACTTTTTCTAAAAATTGGATAAAATGTGAATTTAAGTAGGTATTATTTTTCTACTTTTACTTGATAATAATTTTTTCATAGCAGTCTCAGGAGTGGGCACAGTCCCTATGGCCCCCCTCTGGACCTGCCCCTGAACAAAGGTGAGACAAACTTCAGTAATGTATAAACAAATGACGGACAAAAACCAAGATAGTGGAATGAGTTTAGGTTAGGTGGGACCTCTGGAAATGTAAGTTTTCTTTTTTATCAATCAATTTTTAAAATCATTTTTAAAGAGATTCTGCGATTTTTTTAGAATTTTTAAAGTTTTAAATACACTTTAAAAATTTTCAGTCTCATGGGGTCAAGGTCAAGTTCAAGGTCACTTGCATCCAATATGGCGGTGGTAGTGATTAACATAATGTTCTTGCTGACTTCTATGAATTTTTTCTTGGGTTTTTGTTTTCAAGATCATTGATGGTTATGGGTTCAATTTCAAGGGTCTGGAGTCCTTGGTCCTGCTCTCCTGACTCGGAGTTACAAATTCTCCTCTCTGGAGTCATAAATCATCCTCTCCTGCTCTGTGCAAAATGAGACATTTTTTAGGAAAAAATTGAAATTTTAAGTCAAATTTAGTAGATGTTAAGAGAAAAGGGGAAATTTTGAGGGAAGAATGAGAAATTCCAAAATGCTGGCCGGCCAGCTTCGAGCTCCAACCCGGGGTACCGATGTGTCTGGAGATACATTCTCTATCTACTTTAATGTTTTAATTGATAATTAAGTTGGATTCGAAACAGAATAATATTGACATAAACATGCCAGATTATAAATAAAATCATTTCAGGTAGTATGTAATCTATATTAAATGTTTCTTATTGAAATGGAAAATACACAGAATAACGTTTTATGTAACAAAATGCTAAGTAACAGCTTTTATTAACAATTAACAGATTTTTTCATAAAATGAAGCATACCGTCAGATTTAGAATAAATATTTTATATGTCAATATTTTCAAAATAGTTGGACCTTGACACACAAATTCATGAGATCATAAATAATCATTGCAGATAATTTGGACACCAGCAACGTTTGACTAATATGTACACAATGGCATTTCGTTAATAAATTTGTATTGTAAATTTACATATGCCTAATTATTTTTGCTTATTTTTTCGTAGGCCTTTCATGTTCATTATTTGTATGTTCAAAAACATTTATCATTTAAATTTTAGTAATTGTTAATGAATATTTTTTAAGCTCTAATCATACATTTTATTATTGTTGGGTTTATAATCTAAGTGTACCATTTTAGACCTTATTTTAAAATTTCTTTAAAAATTGCACAAAATAATAATTAAATATCCCTTGTAATCTTGATGTCAAAAGTCAAACATAGTTATAAGGATGCAGGAACTTTACACTGTCGCAGAATTTTTTCCTGCAAAAAATAAGATTCTTTATACACTGTGAATTTACTTCCATTCGTAAATTAATGAGAATGTTTTTATAGTGTATAATTTAGCTCTATATATTTCCTATAAATGGTATTTCATGCAGGTTAAATTAATAAACATAATTTACTATATATTGGTTTAGACAAATATGGGATTTCAGTGACGTGTGAGCGGTTTTAAATAATTGTAGTACTTGTAAGAATTGCTTTATAGGCCTCTTCTGTAATTTTTATACAAATTACTGTGTGCTTGTTAAACATCAATGTGTTACTACTATAGTTGTTAATTTATACCCCTGACTCAGTGAATTTGGACTCCTGACGGAATTAGTAGGAAAATGGTCGGAGCACACACTGCAAATCTAATTTATAAACACATCACAACAATTTTTTTAAACAGCTTATCGAAGTCGTGTAGCTGACATTTCTGAAACCATTGTTGATAGCTATAAAGTAAAAAAGTTTGACAAGTTTCTAGTTATATGTAAATTAATTTAATACAGCTTTTGATTGCTCGTCTCTGCACTTTTGAGATCTAAAATATGACATTGAAATGTTTCTGAACAATTTAGTTAAAATTTGAAAATTGTACTTATTTTGCCTGTCATTTTTATCTTTATTAGCATCCGTCAATATCTTTTAATTCTTACGTTTTCTGTCTCATAAAACAACGTATTGTGACATTTGTTTATATTGTGGCTCAGAATCTACGAAGGTATCCATTACACCAGACCGCGAGACCGCAGCAGTATTACATGTGTCACCAGAATCTGCAAGCTATATATCCAGTTTTCTCTTTTATTGTATTTCGCCATGCACTGGAGTGGACAGACAGAAAGTTGCCGCACTTGTCACTCCAGTCACCCTTGGTTATCTGACATTTTAGTAAACAAACGTTACAGTCATTTCCTTGAAGTTGCAAAATTATTTTTAAAAAACTGCAAAATTACAAAATAAGTGGGTACTGGTCTATCATTTTCCTCAAAGTCTGATTACAGCTTTCACTGTTGAAATGAGATACTATGGAATTGAAAGAGTTGGCTTGGTTTATCATTGGTTAAAGATGTTTGAGTTACTGGCTTTCCACTGTTTCTTTCAATAGTAAACTGGGTTTTTATATAGTTTGAGTGTGTACAAACAATACTTGTAAAATGAGAAGTTTTCTTGGCCAAGTGGTTTTGTATTCATGACAATTTTAATTTGGTATCCAGAAAGTATCGCTATTGAGTATCGTGAGAATTTTTCGGTATTGAAACTGGTATCAAGTATCGATAAAATGAGGTGCGACCCATCCCTGCTAGCACTTTTCTTTCCCCTTCCAAAATTAAGTTCAACCTTTGTTCATGTGACTGCAGTTTTGTTTTTAAAACATGTTCTTCCTACATGATAGATGATGTGTTTCTTTAATGGTGTCTTGGTGCGTCATACAAAATGATTTTACAAGAATTCAGTTTTGAAATTTTAGCAGGAAGATTCTTCGTGTATGCATTCACTTAACCTTTCTTCACAATTTTTACTCATTATGAATAAAGTTTTTCTTCATGACGTCGCCAACAGAATCTGATACACGGATATCATGAAACAGCGCGCGTGCCTTTCAGGGGACTGTATTTCACCAATTGTCACTTGAAACACAGCAAAACGAAAACTTTGTTGCGGTTTGCATAATACGGCCGAGCATTGATCACGTTGATTTTACTAACGTCTGAAGAACCCGGAGGACCATTAAGCGAAACATTTTGCTAGAGTTTCTCTCGAAAAACTAACAACCTGCCGCCATTTTTCGAAAACACTAATCTTTTTTGCATGAGTCAGACTTGCCAACTGTTGTAGCACACAATTTTAATGATGATGTCACATATTATTATTTATAACACAACACTGTTTACAATACAGACACGTATCATAATTTGTGATTTCTATGCTATATACATATAAGTAGCACTTTATGTATTACTAAAGATAATAGTAATTTTCAGTGTAATAAAAAAAATTGTTTTACTTTATTGGCTAAACCAAAACACTCCAAAAAAAAATCACCTCTTGTGTGATGGGTCTAGTCATATCGGAAGCAGCGCCTGTGGTATATTATAATTCAGTGTTGTGTGTGTATGCAGGCAGCAAGTGTAGTGTTGATGTTTTTGTGGCTTGGTACAGATGTGGGAGTGCGCCTTGAGCGTTTGCCAGGAGCTGATGGAGCAGTACAAAGAGGAGACATTTGACTACATCCAGCTGAGTGCACTGCACAAGCGTATGTCCCAGTTCTATGACAACATCATGAAGCAGATACGGCCCGAGCCGGAGTACTTTCGGGTCGCATACTACGGCCGTGGTTTCCCCCCATTCTTGCAGAACAAGGTAGGAAGTGATGCTAGCTGTACTGGAGCTATGGCCTGTGTACCTCCTCATTGTGTGACCATGTGTGTTATGTTGGTAGGTGTTTGTGTATCGCGGTAAGGAGTACGAGCGCCTCAGTGACTTCTGCAACAGGACACTCAACCAGCTGCCCAATGCAGAACGTATGGGCAAGTTGACACCTCCTGGGGAGGAGATAACAGAGTCCGCTCATCAGTGTATCCTCTTCAACTGTTTAGGGATGTTTTTTGTTACTGGTCAGAACAAATTCATTCATAACCATTTTTCTACTAAATACACGGGAATCTCTGTTATACTTTGGGAGAAAGTGATGCGAGAATATTATGTATACATGCACAAAAACAGTAACCGTGATTGTGTGGATCCTAAAAAATAGAATGTATTAGTAAAGGGTTTCGGGCGATTCTTAACAGCAAGATCTTGAGAGCAGATTAAAGAATAAAATAACTAACTTCATACTTAGTGGTGAATGTACAGATAGGGTCACTGTAATAACAAAATATGTATAAAAATGTTATGTAATTTGTTTGTGCACCAAGTTAACATTTTTGTGGTGTATCTATGTCATAGTTAGCTCTGCATTCAGTATACAGTGCCATGGTAGTTGACAATAGTAGTGATGGTTAGAGACTTGAAAAATATAGAGTCGAGTCAAACTGACAAAGTTTGACTTGTCATTCCAGTTGAATTTTTCCCCAACAGATGTCGAGTTACTGAAAGAGCATGTCGAGTCGAACTAATAAATTTGATTCATCAATTTGAGTAGAGTTTCCTTCCAACAGACTTTGAACTGCTGAAAGTGCAAGTTGAGTTTCAATGCTTTTTAAGTTAAACAAACAGATATTCACACCTAACAATCACCTTTCACATCTTACAAGTCAATAATTTAACACTGTTTAACTGTTAATGTTGTGCCCGAATGAAAACAACAACTCTTCTGCACATGTTGATGGCTGTAATTAAACCGAAGGATGCAAAAAGACACACGAGCTGATCCAGCAACAAGATTGTGAAGTGCTTATGTACAACTGTCTGGGGTTATTTGCTTAGTGCATTATTTAGACTGACAAGTGATGCTTTCTAACAATTACTTAAATGTCATTAGTGCATGATGCCACATCGCCCCAGGCGGGTCTGAACCAGAACTGCAGCTACCATAATGCGTACAGGATACACCCCCAGTCACGTCAGCTTGTACTGTTTGCCAGCTGTCAGAAAACACGCCAAACACACACCCTCCACCAAAATGTAAATAAGTTACCGGCCAAGCAACCGAGACCCTATTTCAAGTACAGGTAGTTTGAAAGTGCCCTGATGGATGGTGCCCCTACTTAGCTCCGCCCAGAGAAGTAGCTCATAATACCGTCCGCACCCCACACCCCTAGACGAGGGCAGGCCAGCAAGAATAAATGCCATTGCGCTGTCCGAAAAGTTAGTTTTTCTGCTCGTCTATATCTCCAACACCTCACTCCACCACCTTGTGTGCTTGAGCACTTTGCCGACCTCAGCGTCTTCCATTCCAACATTCCAGAAGCTCTTCAACAGTAACCCTCCGAAGAAGTCTTCAACGCCTCTCTTGCCTTGCCTACCCTTCTGGTAACGGCAACTCCACTACTGTTCTGTTAGTGGCAACACACCCCACTGCCCTTCTGGTAATGGCACCCCTAAGTTTCTTCAGGGCAACAGTATAAAGTCAGTTATGGCCAGTTATTCTCATAGCTACCTTGCAGCATGTGCCTTGTCCAGGTTTTAACCAGGTCCCCTTCGCCTGGCTTACGCAGAGTACTCCTGGTTATCCTTTTGGTAGTTATGAGGTAGGTACGGGTCACTGTGTTTGTTCCTCACCAAACAACTATGTGTTCTCTCTAACCTCTGAATTATCATTTCAAAGGTTGACTGTGTTAATGCCACGTAGATACCATGCCCAACAGATTGAAGCAGGAGACTGCATATTTTACCACCAGTTTTCCAAACCTTTTGTAGGACTGTGGGCTCCCCTCACCAGGATGCACGTACATCATAAACACACATGCTCAATGGCCACCTATATTGTGCATCCTGTGTACAGTAAGGTAGAGCCACAACCACTAGAAAGACAATCAACAAGGAGGCTAGACAATCACTCCACCGCACTGAACTGTTGCTGGAGTGAGTACTAGTCTGGTTCTGGAGGCAGGATCGCCTTTTGGACCCACACCCACTGTTATTTGTGGGACACCTCAGAGAAAACCCACCTCTCCAACCACAGCGCTGCTGTGCCGCCAGTTAGGGTAAATGGGTACGGCTCCATGTCAGCTCGGCTTCTGCTGTGGCAGAACACTTAGCTAGGGACTGTCATCGCCTGTTTCCCTCTCACGAGGCCGGTTGTGGTACCTAACCCATGCCTTACACCCAGAGGAGTGCAACCAATTGGCAGGAGAGAAAGGCAACAGCCGCCTCCAAAGCTAATGGGAGCTGCACCTCAGCCCCTACTGCACTCTGCAATGTTAACTAGGGATGGGCCAATACTAACAATACCAATTCTCAGCTGCTGATGTCGCTGATATCAGTTTTGTTGATCACAATCCCAATTGTATTAGGTGTCTACAGCATATAAATGAAATACAATACTAATTTTAATTATAAATGGTAAGATAGACAATTTAACTGAACAAATGTGACTTAACAGTCAACCAAAAACTGTTACCAGAGAATACAGCCTTCATAACAAACTGAGTTCATTACAGACAACTTTCAAAACTTAAGGCAGTCTGATGCAGACTTGGATTTTAAATCTGAGAAATACCATACATAACCTCAAAATGAATGTTTGTTTAAACCACCAGCATAAATATGTCATTAAAAAGAACTTATTAAAATCAATTTAATATAAAATATTCTCTTCTAATAGTGCACATTATTTAATTATTTTTATTTTCTTAGTGTTCCTTCGTTAGCCCTGCCATTCTCTATCCCTTGTTTAAAATGACAACTGATTTATTTGCAACTATATTTGCCAATTATTACTTATCGAGACTTATTCAGGCATTTAACATTCTAACTAAAACCGCAGCCGACACTTTCAAATAAGAACTACACCCATTTCCATTTACAATATCACCACCACAAATATTTGAATACATTGTCATAGAGTGTGTGATTTGTTTTCATTGTCGCCAACCTACTAGTGCTGTAAATGCATAAAAAGAATAAGACAAGAGGTTACTTTCTCATTGTTGCCAACCTACAAATGCAGTAAAAAGGTGGGAGGAAAATAGATCACCAAAAACTCATGCAGGATGTAGTCAGTACCATCAATAGCACTGGTTATCGACTATCCACATGGTTTTGCATTTACACAGTGTACAATAATGAATTATGCACACAATCTTTGACGAACGTACCAATAGGAAATACACTAAAACGTGAACTACTGGAACAATTAATTGAAAAACAACTGTTTGGAATATATTTTTGGGTTTCAGACAGAATATCTTATTGATGGATGCGGTAAAATAATGCTTTACGAGATGTAGCATGCCAATTTATTTAACATTGTGTTAAATAAATTAGTGCTACAAATCTTATAATAATACTCTGCAAATAATGTTCAGATGCATCCGATGCAGATGGTCGTGATATAGGCCATTAATTAGAATTGGCATCTGCCAATCCCATCCCTAGTGTTAAACCCCAGTAACAAGATCAAGCTGCCTGCCAGGTGGAGAGGCCTCCCCTCCCAGCTCGTTCCCTGTTCTTATTTGCAGCCCTACAAAGACGCCTGGATAGCTGCATCGTCCGCTGCACCCGGCTCCAGCAGCAGCAACAAAAGCTGCCAATAGACATCATCACTGGGCCAGCAGCCTGCCCGGTTCTCCACGTACCCAGGTAACCATGTGGCAGTAAGTCACATAGCCCGCAGAACGGCAAAAACCAGTGATTGACTTTGTACCGTGCTGTCAAGCAACGCACCCCACACTATACACTGGTCAGACTCAAGCCAGCCAGTAAGTGAGGACAGACTTTACTAAACCCCGTGTTACTGACAGACATGACAAAACTGTTATTGACCGTGACATTGATCCTTGCCACACAGCATCATGTGTCATCATCTATAATTGATAGAGTTTACAGATGAATATCAATACAGTATTGGCTTGAATATAATACAATGGTTTTTCCAAAAAAGTATGATCTGAAAATATGGGAATTATCTCTATTGTGGCCTATCAACTTTTGTTATGTTTCTAAATACTGACGCATGACGCTTTAACAATAGTGATTAGATGACTTCAGCTCCATCCTACGCTTAGCTTTGCTGGGGAGTTTTTAAAGTTAGCATTACAGTTTGTCCTAACTTAAGATTAGATTGTTTTTTCTACCCCATAGAATGTTTTATTCACCAGGCCACCGTAATTATACATATAGGCAATGAGTTTTTTTACCCACTGCTAGATAGCACTACTACTAGGATTTTCGTTTGTCTTTGCTTCCTATCCTCCAGCCGGCCAGTGACATCACATTATCAGTTGTGCATTCACTACCTCCCCGCTCAGCGACCACCCCTTGTCCTCATGACGCCGGCCAATAAGCATTAGGCAGCGGCCCAATGAAGTATAAAAGGAAGTACAGTTTTCGACTCCTCACCAGTTTTCAGTCATCCATCACCCGCTGCTCGGACACTGACTAGCCTGCCTCTTTAAGCCTTTGCTTATGCCAGTTCTGTTCAACCCACCATGCTAGCTGCCGTAAAAGGATCAAAATGCCAGTCTAGCATCATTGCTCAGACACCAACCAGCTTTAACTTTTCTACGCTGCAGTGTCCAGCACTCGCTGCTCGAAACTGTTTGTTAGTTAAACCCCTTCTTCTACAAGTAGTCTGGCCACTCAACTTCAACGTTAGTCAGGTGTCTCTCTTTGCGACAAAACCTGCTAACCTACCTCCCTACTCTGCACGGACATATCAGATCAAGGGAATCCTATCTGTATAGTCCTTCTTAGAACTAATCCCATTCCAGCTTAGTTATCTTAGTGCAGGCCTCCAATTTTAATGGATTTTTAACACCCTCAATTTTTTTTTTGTACTTTACTTAATGTGGTTGCTGTGTACATTCCAAACTAGCACCCCACAGCGATGTTTGTCATTTTCACTCATGCATTTCTTAGAAAGATATGTACTTATAACAGAGGTGAATCATTAAGCAAAATATTTTGGACATACACCATTGCTTCAATAGTGTATGTCCAAAATATTTTATTTCATTATTCACTGGCACAGGTATACAGTTATGTACATATTTCTGTTCCTGGCTGTATGATCACATGCAAAGGCCAAGACCATTAGTGAAAATAACCTTTGCAGCGAATTGCCGTTTTTATGCATGCAATCTTAATTTGGTGACTGTGCTTTGCATTTGGCATTGAGATTACAATGGCGAGGAAACAAATATTATCGCCGGTACAATTGTTGTATAAATGAAAATACAAGTGTGAGGGGAGAAAAGAGTTACCATGGTTTGTACATTCCAAACCAAAATAACTACATTAAATATATAAATGTCTTTTATATATACTTTTTTTCTGTAATTTGCTATTTTTTTTATTCCAAGGATTTTACAGGATTTGACCCAGCGATTCCAGGATTTTACAGGATTTTTATATACAGGAATCAGGATTTCTGCTTCATGGCTGGTGGCAGCCCTGTCCTAGTGCTGTGTCTGTATCTCAGCATTACGTCGAGACATGCAAGCAACAATAGGATAGAGAAACACTATAATTGGTTCCACTTGGTCCAGGTGTAAAATATGTGTATCATTGTGCTAATGACTGCTATAAGTCATACACATTAACGAAAACTCTATAAATCCTGAAAAAGCATGCTGTTAATGATACATTGCAAGAGGACGAAACTCAAGAGTCACTGCAAGATCCTACACCACCAAAAATGCTATGAGTCCATGTATCTTCTAGAACTCCGCCTTCTTCAAGAGTTGATCCCAGTGAGCTGGTTTGCATTATGTGTGGTTTCAAGACACACGATTGCGTAAAAGAGAAACACCGCATCAGTGAAACAACAAGAGCATTGACTTTTCTCAATGGTGAGTCAGCTGTGTTTGGGGCTGACTAAAATTGTCATAAGTTGTGACTTGAAACATACCTAAAAAAGTACAAGAAACAAAGCTTGAAAGGAGAAAATGAAAAGGGAACATTATCAGCTAAGGCAAAAGCCATGGAGAATGCGAAACCTGTCATTCAAAGTTTATAGGACAATGCCCATGGGCTACAACTTAGTGAAATCCACGATTTTGTCAACAGATAGTCAGGAGAACCTCTAATGGCAAATAAAGAAGTAAAACTGTACTTGTTAAAACTATTTTTATACAAAATAACTTTTGCCAAGACAAGTCAGCGGAATCTTCCATTGCTTTTACTCCTCAAAACTAACAGCAGATGAAATAGCAAACAAACTGCGATCTGTTGTGTTAAAGGAAGCTGGTCAGCAGATAAGGAAGGCACTTTTGGAAGTTGACTTTAAATTCCAAGATGAATTTTGTGATGCACATCAGCTTAGAAATTCCTGGAAAACAACACAAGTACCGCAACCAGTGACTGATTTCTTATCCCACGTGATTCTTCTAGACAATTTAACTATTGAATCCTTTTTAACATATCAGAATAAAGCAGTTGATTTCCTAAACAATAACCGATGCTTTGGAATAGAAGATGACAGTAATGATGAATTACTTTCTAACAAGTCACAATCTCTTACATCCTTGAGGCTAAAAACACTTTTCCAGATAATTTTCTACAATATTTTTAAAGGAAGAAAGAATACTCCACTAAATTTGATGACCACTCACTCTATTCATGATAAATGCAGGAGCAGACAACTGATTACATGCATGAATAAAATTGGAGTTTCTGTTGGCTATAATGAACTCATGGAAGCAAGGGGAAACCTAGGATGATACACTGGCCAGGTATGCTCAGAAAGTGCGGCTCTGGCAAGTAACTTCTCAGAAAGTAGTTTTACAATTGCAGTTATGGATAACTTCCATCACGAGGAAGCCACACTTTCTGGATACAAGGAACTCATGACACTGTAATGGTTCTTTTGCAAGAAATACTGCAGTCAATGCCAGTGAAACTGAATATTTTGCAAACTATTGAAGGGAAGCCCTTGAGATCAGGTTTACTACCATGACAACAGCTCAGACATTTTCAGAAGCAGTCAACAGCTGTAGTTGTCCCTCCAGGAGTGGTGATTGTTGAAAATCTTTACAACACATCGTGCACTGAAATGAAACAAGAGGAAAAAATTATTAGTATGATGCAGGCTGTAAGGGGCCTAAATAATCAGGAATCATTTACTGGGGCAGCTACACATGCCATTGTCTCGAAAGCTAATGTATCTCTCCAACACATTGGCTTTCTTCCAGTACCTCTATACCTGGTTATTGTGTATGATATTGTGTACTCAGCCATGAAGAACTTACAAAGTCTACTAATTCATCTGCAGCAATCAGCCCTCCCAGTTATATGTGATGAAGGGGTGTATCACATTGCTGCTGAAATACAAATATCTCGTAGTGATTTTCCCAACATCGTGCTTCTTATGGGATTTTTTCACTTGACAAAGATAGTTAGGGCATGCATTGGAAAGTATGTAGAAGGAAGAGGTTTGGAAAATGTTGTTATCGAGAACTCTGTTTGGTCCAAAAGTGATGGAAAGTGTCCTTAGAGGTAACGATTATGTGCAGTCTCTTAAAGGATTGTTTATGTTAGCTGAAGTAACAGAAAGGCTTAAGTAGAAAGCATTTATGAGTGAGGCTGGAAGTATGTTGGAAGTAACAGGCCACATTGATAACTTTATAAGTGCTACGCTATGTAGGCAGAGAGTGTATGCTCAGTCACAGTTTGAAGACCTCTCAAGAAAATCAGAAGACATTGTAAGAGATTTTGATGACTTCACCCACAAAATGAGTGCGCACTCTGAGCAGTGCAAATACCTTGACGGATTTCTTTTCCTAGTTTATCTTCTAAAGTGCCTCATTTGAGCTGACATGGAGGGAGACTGGAATCTACATATGCATACTGTGCAACAACTTCTACCAGTTTTCTGTGTGTTTGACAGAGTGAACTACCTGAGATGGACATCACTGTACCTTGAAAATATGAGGGACCTAGAGAGATGCCACCCAGAAATTCATCAAAAGTTCATGGCTGGCCACTTTGTAGTTTGTAGAACACTGGGAAAGTTTCATGGAGAAGGCATTGACTTGGTTCTTGAGCAAAAAATTAACAGGCCAAAGAAGTCACGTGGTGGGGTAATAGGTCAAACTAAGCGGAAAGACTGTGTAGCAGAGTGGGAACTTATATATCATGAAATTCTTACGATTGGAAATGTGTTCCAGGATTTGCTGAACATTTCAATTCACAAGTTGATTACGAGCTTAAAATTCACCATGTGGCTCACTCAGGAATGAAATGGAAACAAATATTAAGGAATTGCTGGCTTATGTGGAGGCACGAGAGTTCCCATTTTTAAATGGGGGTGAGGTCAGGCTTCATAATCTATTGACTAATGAGTGTGTTCCAACTTCCGAGGCCAAAAAGATTTTAGATTTTTAAAGCATTGGAGATGTATCCTATGTTACATTCAGAGAAGAACAATATTTAACAAAATCAAAACTTTCATTAGCCACAATTCATAAACAGAAGCTACAAACATTCAAAAGTGCCTTACTTTCTACCAAATGCCAAGCGATTTCATCCCTTACTCAATCTACAAGTGCAGTGAAAAGAACTTGTGCAAGCTCAAAGAATTATTGACATAGCTAAGGAAAGGGGAATGTTGATTAATTAAATACTACACTATGATGTTTCTTCACAATCATCGCTACTAGGTCATCATGGTGCTTCTGTCAAACCTGAACTTTCACATGAATTAACTAAAAAGCTTGAACTCACAGATTTCAACTTCCAAAAAAACCATACCTGTCAACGTGTGTTGCTGTTGGTGTAATGAATCAGATATGGAGAATTCCAACCAAAGGGTTTGTCACATTTATTTAATTGTTTAGTGCACTGTTAGCTTCTGTCAACAGTGTTTGCACTTTTAATCATGTTGACTACATATTTGATAGTTATCTTTCTTCATCCATAAAAAATGCTGAGAGAAATAGCAGGTCTACAACTAAACCTTTGCCTCTAACATCAATAACTCCTGACACATAGCCTGTGCAAATGGATCGATTCTGAGCTTCAGTTGAAAATTAAATACTGTTCCATGATTCCCTGAGAAACTTTCTAAAGGAGCAATCAGTGACCCGACAACATGAAACTATCTTGAGAAGTCGACACCATGAAAGTGGACCTTGTCCAGTATTGTCTGCAAATGTCAGAGGCATGTGCACTGTGTAGAAAAATTTAAATAAACATATTGAAGAAGCAGATTTACACCTTAATCCACACATTCATCATGCAGAAAAACATGGAATCAAATGTGTAGTTGTTCTTTCAAATGATACAGATGTTCTAGTGTTGCTGATTCACTTCTTTAATATCTGGCACGAAAATGGACTTTCCGAGGTGTGGTTGAGAACATCTGCTGCAAATGTTATCCCTGTTCACATACACTCAATAAAAATTAATCTACTGTGTAATGTCATCCTTGCATCTCATTTTCTCACTGGATCAGATGTGACAAGTAAGGTAGGTAACAAAGCAACCTCACTAAAAGTTCAGTCTGAGAAATACGTGAAATTTTTTCGCCAACATATACCCCCAGACAACCAATCATATATACTTGCTGAAGATTACTTGGTCCATTTGCTTAAACCAGGAACTAAATGCAACACTTTCGATGAGCTACGGGCCAAAATAATGACAAAAGGAAAGCCACCTAATTGGTTGACATTGCCATGCACACCATCGGCATTACAAGGACACTTACAGAGATCATTTTATGTGACTTTTACATGTGCTTCAGTGTTAAGCATGGATTCTTCATTAGTGCCTACACATTATGGATTGATAATGAATGACAAAGATTCATATCTGATATATCTGATAACAGATCCATGCATTAATGAACTTCCAGAACATATAGTGTCTATATGTAGCTACAAAATATGTAGAACACAACGTTGCCAATGTCGTGGACATGGAATAGCTTGTGTATCGTTCTGCATATGTCAAGACATGGGCAAAAATTCTATTATGACTTGTTAAGACTTTTAACTTTTCTTTTTGTGGTAATTTTAATGTCACAGATATTAGTTGTTATTTTGCGAGTAGCATTATATAATATCAATGTACTCATGATGAATTAACTAAGGGTTGTTATATTCAAGCATTTACTACTTTTATTTCAGTAACTTATGAGTTACGAATCACTATAATTTATGTGCAAATTTAATCTTTGTTGAATTTTAATTTATTACTCTCTAAAACACTTTCAATATTTGAAATTA
Source organism: Dryococelus australis (assembly GCA_029891345.1). Classification (NCBI taxonomy): domain Eukaryota; kingdom Metazoa; phylum Arthropoda; class Insecta; order Phasmatodea; family Phasmatidae; genus Dryococelus; species Dryococelus australis. Next base: position 129,993,107 of record CM056998.1, read on the forward strand.
ATTAATTATTTTCAACAAAACTGAGTGCAATTTAAATTCACCATGATATCATTGAAAATAACTCATTTTATAATTTTATGTAAAAAATTCATTTTCATGAATTATTACTGTCAGAAAGGTACAAATTGTACAGTTACATACGGATGCTTGGCAGGAATCCAAATATTATATGATATACAGACAAAAATTTGTACAACATATATACAAATATAAAAACTGTTCCATTGCACAAATCAAATCAGGAAAATTCAACATGGCACGATATAAAAAATTTGTACCACTTTACAAAAGTCTAGCCAAAATGTTTTACTTCCTTTAAGGCCTTTAAGCATGCCCTAACAGAAATCATTGAGAAAACTCGTCCACTTCGAAATTCCTAGGTCAGTGACTGGACTACAACATAACCTCAGTAAACTTTGAATAAATAGTTTAATGGGGGTGAATGATTGGATGGAAATTCGCAATGGCAAATGTCCAAAAACTTCCGTCCAGTCAAAACCTCTTGAGGCACATGTAAACAAATACTGTATTTCATTCTTTATCTCATCTAATAAACAAGTACAGAAATGCAATATTTCACCAAACTGTGCACTTTAGCACGTTTAATTGCTGCAAATGTATTCAAAATGGTCTTCAGTTCATTGTAACCTCAGCAATCAAACGTAAACAAACACATTCAGGCCCCGATTTTATAAGTACTGGATATATTGAGGCAGCAATTTTACGAGGCCATTCTCAGGAACCATCAAAAATCAAAAAAATTTACAAAAAATGAAAAATTTGTGTGGCAAATGTAAAAAAAATCGCAGTAAAAACCGATTAAAAATAAGTTTGTCATTTCACAGTGGTAAAATGTATGGATTTTGGTATAGCTACTCTTAATCTATATGCCACAAAATGAAAATAAAAAAATTAATATAATCTGTTACAAAATGTGGCAGTGGTGTTTTGAAACGAGAGAAACTCCGAGGCACCTGAAGGTTAGCCTTCCCTGTGCTCTGCAACAGGTGACATCATAAAGGGATTCGGTCCTTTATCCACCCTCTTTCACTCTTCCGTTTTCCCCCTTGACCATACCATGCTTCTGTCTCTGCCTGCTTATCTCTCATGGTGACTGGCGACAGTAATGGCCTGCTATCGCGTGCATAGCAACAAGGCAGGCTAATAACAGCATATGTTACTCACCCCCTACCTTTGCCTCAACAGTCATTAGTGTCAAGAGTGCTTCGCCATTTCAGTTAGTTATAGTGTGTACCATGTTTGGCTATTGGATAGGTTTTGAAAATTTTATAAGATTGATTTTATCTTCCCTTTTTGCCGCATGATACAGTTTTCTAAAAGAATAACTTTAGTGTAACACCTACAAAATGTAAACAGTTATGAGATTGAACATTCAAAACAAAATAATTTTTTATATGGGAAAGATTTACACCTAACATGTGTGATTTTATGACTGAAATGCTTGTACGTGGGGGGGGGGGGGGAGGTGTTGAGGAAGGGGGTTTAGCAAACTTATACTTACATGAGACCCCTAATGTGTTACGTGTGAGGTCCTTTTAACAAACGAGGCTCATGACGGTCTAAGTGATCTTAGTGGGTTGAGGGCAGACACACCAGGTTTAGTTTGAACTCCGATTACTTAGCTCGGAATAGGAACCCAACCAGTGTAAAGAACTCACTGTATGGCTTTCCGGTTTGGTACAAATTCGGGGACAGCTAGTACAATCCTATGTCTGACATGACTGCTCTCACTTTTATACCTGGGCGATTGGTGGCCAGTGGTGGCTACTGACTCTGCTGCGGCACTGCTAATGATAAGTTGGCGCTGGCACCAGGACCGGATGCGCTTACAGGTTGGCTGGGGCAGGCACTGCTGGTCATTCTGGCTGGCTCGGAGAGTTGTATCCCCTGATCGAGGGGTTGGCAATACCATAGCAGACTTCCTCACCCATTGGAAGGCTTGGATGATGGGGTGGATCTCTCCGTCGGTCTTGGTGGGTGTTTCAAACAAAGATGGAAGGGGAGCTGGAGGGACCGGTCTCTCCAGGCGACGGGCATCTTGAGCTTGTTCCAGAGGACTTAGACTGTCAAGTACAGTCTGGTTGAAGTTAAGCCTTGTGGCAGCCTTTTAATCCCTCTTTGAATACCACACCGACAGGAGTAGGTCATGAGAAGATAGAATGATACTTCCAGCCCTGCGAAGGTAGAGCAGGTAGCATTTGTCCCTACCTAGATGTACTTACGCACACTGCAGTTGATAGACCAGGGCTGCCCTCTATCGCCATGTCCGGCACCAGAAGCGCAATGGACACTGAGCGTCGGATTTCACAATGGCTGACAATCACAATAATGTGGTGTGGTCCCCAAGTGGTCATGCCCTCAGATCCAGGCAGTTACTCCTTGTGGCACCAGAAGCCTGGTGGGTGGAGTATAACCTTGACTGATTGTGAAGCCGCCGAGCGGTTTGAATTCAGTGGTTGTAGCTCTGCCTTTCTTTCCACTGGCATGTATAGGGCGGGTAGCCGTTGAACGTGTGTGTTCTTACGTACAAGTTTACCGCTCCTTCAGGGGCGTGAGGTGTTGGGTCCTGCATAGTCAATTCCATTCTCCTCAAAGTCCCCAGCATGTGTGACATGCCCAGAAGGCAGATTTCCAATCATTGGTGGAGTGTTCACTTATAAACGGAAACATCGCATACACCTGAAGACTCTGGATCAGACCAACGAGTGAGATAAAAGAATCCAGAGTTTCTGTGACGAGAGAGACTGCATGAATAGAGGTTCAGCATGCATGTACTTCACGGAGTAGTAGTCTACCAAAGCTCCAACGGGTTCATAGTCTCTTGGTATTATAATGGGATCTTTAGAGAAAAATCCAATGTTAGCATTTGATGATCAACCATCCTTCTTGAGCACACCATAATCATCAAAAAAGGTGCTAAGTGCTGCAGGTGTGTAGAACAAGGTTTTTCTTCCTTGTGAGTTGCACCAAGTCATTGTAAGATGTACACCCTGAACATATTTGCACGCAAAAAAAACGGCTTACTTGAGTTCCACCGAGGTCAAGGCTCTGCTAATACAAGTCTGTTTTCAAATTGCTTGATGAAACACATTATGTATGCCATGATACAAAAAAGTTTGGCCACAATGAAATGTGTGGCAAGACGCATTTTTTCTGGGGCTTCATGTGTATTTAGTAGAACAAGATGTGTTGATTTCAGCTCTTGATGACTGACTGTGGATTGACTTAGAGCACACACTGGTCTCTTGAGGGTCATGCCATCAAAGGTCCTGCACAAGAAATTCATGGGCTAGCATGCCTACAGTGGTACAGTTGGTTGGATTATCCTTGGAACTTGCATGTTTCCAAAATTTGGGAGGAACCAGGTCCTTGAGTTGAGAAACTCTATTGGAAAACAAATATTTTCGCGAGTATCTATGCTCCACAAACAGCAGCTGTATATGCGTGCTCAGAAGCATTGGAGAAACCATGAATTTTCACCATGTCAAAATCGGAGCATATGAAGCGTGGGAGGCTGCTTGCTTACAGTTGGCCTAAACCGCCAATGAACTGATCCCACTTTTCCTTGGTGCATCATGGCAAGGGGTTACCCCTACCTACCCCTTCAGTCCACAGCCACGGCATTAAGATTTTGGTCCATACTACAACTGGTGACAACCTTTTGATTGGATCGTATATTCAAGCTACTTGTAACAGAATAAAATATTTGGTAGCAATGCTACTATTGATGCTTAGCTGGTACAGAAAAAAACATCCTTTTCTTGGTTCCGCGGAACACCGAAAAATGTTATCAACTTGCCTAGAGGAGAAATCAAGCATTTTAGGATTTTCACATTAAGTAATTTGCGCATATTCCACAAAATCTGGGACTGATTGCTCAGCCACTTTCCAAGTTCCAAACTACCCCGACGTAGCAGCTCAATCAACTGATTTTTCAAGGACTGGGCATCCTTGACAGTTGTTGTACCGGTAGCAGTTGTCATTCACAAAAATGTGGTTTTTAAGAATGTATGCAGGCAACATAAAATTGGCCCTCTTATGAGGCTAACTGCTGTAGGGTACGGATTGCAAGGAATGGTGGTGATGATAATCCTTATGTCACAGTGTCCAGTTAGTAAACTGGCAATGGGAGAGTTGGTTCTGCCTATTAGAGAATCAGTTGAAAAGGTTTGTCATCCTCATGAATCAGAATTTGGCGATATATCTGCTTAATACACACTATATGACAAAAGTGTAAATTGTGAATCTCAAAATCATATCACAAATATAATTTGGGAGTTTGGTCCTTGTAGCAAAATGTCATTGAGTGACGCTTCATTTGAGGTTATTGCACTATCATCAAAAACCACCCTCAACTTAGTGGTTGAACTGCACCTACCATGGTGAGGGATGAAATATTGAGAAATGTCTGTACTTGTCAGTTAAGGAAAAATACTGTTCCATGTGACCTGACTTGACATAATCATGTATAAATTCTGTCTACAGTGTTTTTTGTGTCAGGCTGAATGGCAAGCTTCCTTTTAAAAGCATGAAATCTATGTTAAGAACTTGCACTGGAATTTCCATTAGGCAACGCCTGAGGTCTGAATGGAAGATGGACTTTGTACCTTCCTGACTCATCTCGAGTGTGTGTCCGTCCATGAAATGTGTTTCACAAAAGTCAATATTAGGTTCCTTTACAGTGACATAAGGGATTTTCTATTTCCCAAAACTGTTTCAGTACAAAATCCAGGGAATCTTTCATGCCTGCAATCATAGTAACCAACTCCTGATCAGTCTTCACACAGGACCCAAGGTACTCTCCAAACAACCTCCTTACAAATTTTTATTTCAATACAACAGGCCTTTGTTCACCAAGCTACAAACGCCTACTCAGACAGACACGTTCCTAGACATCTGCACCTAGCAATATATAGATAGGGGCAGGCTTGTCAAATGATGGTCTGCCAGTAAAAGGGCACCCAGTTGTGTGCGAACAGAGGGATCCACTGTTGTCCGTGGAAAATTACTTGTGATTTTAGTCACTACAAAGACAAACTGAGTAAAAGTACCCTTAGGTTCCAAATATGACTGTATTTTGAAGTCAGTTGCTATTTTCAACTTAACAGCACCCTGAGAAAGGCCAAAAACCTTTTCCCCAATCTTATGCACTTGTAATTAAGGCAACCTGGCAGAAGCTTAGGTAATGGAGGATGCCTGGGCATAAGTGCATATTGAGGCGACACATCATGTGAGGTCTGTTGTCCACACCATAAACTTTGATGAGGGCTATAGACAACATAATGGAGGTGCAACCATAGGCAGGCACGCCTAGGAATTACTTAGTAGGAATACCTGTATTGCTGGAGCACTTTGCTTGGGAGTCTTACACCTCATTGGGTGGACATTAATGTGTAGCAGAGTATAATGCTTCGGTTTGCATCTAAAACAAGTATGAAGTACAGGATGCTACTTCATAGCAGTTGAAATATAATTTCTTTGTGCGAACAATTTTTTGCCTATCAGTTGGTGAATCATTAGTAAACTCAGGTCACTTGTAAATAAAATGCGTGGATTGTTGACAAATTACACAGGTTTTGGTCAACTTAAATTTCCAGTTGAAAAAAACACTGAATTGGATTACTGAGTAACATTATAGTACTTGTTTCAAAATATATCTTTGTGAGGAATTTGACTGCAATTACTGCTACAAACATCATTATTCTTTACTCCAGCATCCATGGCACAATCAATGTTGGTTCCCTTTAGTTGTAAGAAATAAATTAGCTCTGTAACCTTAGGTAATGTGTTTTCAATCTTGGTGCGCAGTCCTACATCCAGAATCTTCACATTGAAACAAATAGTAAAATTGGATTTTCTGCGGTTGTGTTGTAGCCCAGTGTCTCCAATACGCAAGCATTCTCATTGAAAAAATGTGTGATTTTGTGGTGATGTACAGAGTTGATAGGATAAAGATCAAGGATACTGTTTACATAGATTGTAGTGAGCTTTCTTACATTCTGGTGAAGGAATATTAGCAATTTCGAAGCTACAGGATAATTTCAGCTGTAATAGGGAGATTTCTTATACTATGCTACTTCTCTCCTGTGAGACATCCTATCAAGTACTGGAATTTTTCCACTTCTTCTATATAATGATTTTTGTGAACTGTGGCCTGATACAGTTGCGAGAGAGTAGACAATTTCTCCTAGTGACCTTCAAATGAGAGTAGATCAATTTTTTGAAACTTTAGACTCGAAGATCGGGTGGTAACAGCAGCAGATGGAGGTGCGTAAACATGGAGAGAAAGGTGCATGGAGAGAAATGAGTTTAAGCACATTGAATGTCAGGTGAAGAAATTTTCATGTTTGGTGGTGAAAATATTTTTGTCAGAATCATTGGGGGAGCGTGTATAACTGAAAGAACTCATTACACAGAATCGTGTCCGTCTCATCAACTGCCTCAAGCTGTTCATTATAATCATTTAGCTCGTGAAAAATTTCAACAGTTACAATGGGAGCCCTCAGTATTGCTTGTACTCTTTCATAGATGTTTTAATTTAGTTTCTTGAAGCTTACATTTTAATAAAAACTCCGTGAAACACATTTTGGGACAGAGGAAAACAAGTTACACATCAACTCAAAAATCAGTTTGAGCTATACAAAAAACAAAGAACTGTAAATGATCAATAAATTTGGAAAAAGAGGTATGTGCATTTATTTTCCCCGGAAACACAACCATTTTCTCAAATCTAATGGCAATGCAAGAAGACTGGAAAAAGAACACATTAACTAATGAGACAACAGATCTAGAGCTACTCACCCACATACCCGCTATATAAACGGGAACAAGATCACATTTACCAATACTGTAAACAAATAATGTAATAATTAAATTGGTTGAAACATTAAATATAGCCTGGAGAGAGCTGGGAATTTCATAGTTTCTTCTGGATATGGATAGAGTGGATTCTACACTGCCGCCAGCAGTTTTGTCATGTGTATGGTATCTCGATTGTGCAGTACATGCCAAACAAGAACCAAATATGTCAATTAATTATTCAGAGTTCACGAGGCACGGTTATCGAGCCCAGAAGACCAAAAATTAGTGATGGGTCGAGTCTTGAAAAATTGATTTGAGTTGAGTCAACAGTGATTGACTCTACACTCGAGTCATGTTTTTTTTACAGAAGAAATCCAGCTACTGAACATGCAAGTAGAGTCATGGTGCTTTTAGGTTATAAACAAATAGGGGTGTGCAAATGGTAGATTTTGATTTTGGAATATTTTCTAATTGAGTAGTAACCTTTTTGAATAACATGCAAATAGTTTTAATGTTGACTAGCTACCAGTAAACATTTCACTTTATTTGTATTTAACAAAGTAAATATCAGTGGAGTGATGGTGATCACACAACAAACTGTTCCTTACTAATTATACTTGTAGTAAATAATTTTTACAAGATTATATTCTGCTAAAAAGTATGCTGCTGCAATGTAACCCTTAATAAGTAATGCACATGCGCGCACACTTTCCCCCCCCCCCCCCCCCCTTGATTTTGTACCATAAATTAAGATGTAGTGATTATCAGCATGTGCCTACAGTCCATGTATCCTTTTGAAATTTTGTTTTAGAGGTCAAATTAGACAGGCACAAATGTGAAGACAATTACAGGAAAGGTTTTCTGGTCTGCCTAGTGAAGTTAATTTCTTATATTTATCTAATATTCATACTTATCTAATTAGGTGTAACAAGTTCATATCAGTATTTTTGATGATTTTCTGATTTATTTGAAATGAAATAGGCACAGTATTATAAAAAAATGTTAAACAAAAGTTCTCAACTTCTCAATGCAATATTTTAGGTCAACTTATGAAGCTAACCATTATGTACACAAATATTGACGCTATTCAGTAATGAAACTGAAATATAAGTAACCGTTAGTGAAATTTTTGCCGAATACAAACTGTAAAATGAGTAATTTGCATCATTTACGACAACTGAAAAATGATTCCACATATCGCTTGACCTTTTCTTCACGTCTATGTAAATAAAATCCTCAGTACATTGAAATCTTTAACACTGCCTACTTTTAGAAAAAAAGATAAGAATTTTTTTGGTGAAGGTAAACACGAAGAAGAATTGCTTTCAATTTTGACTACATCAAAAACGAAAATTTCACAAATAGGAAATATGTATGGTACGAAAAATGTACGTGCTCTTTATCTAATATACTGTTAAATGATAGGTAATCAAAATTCAAAATTCAAAAAATAATACCAGGACTCCTGGTATTATTAAGGATCCTGGTCTATGATCCTTTTGCTCCCACTACTAATAACTATCTTGCAACAGACTAAAAGACAATGCATGTTATGTGTCAGTGACCTGTAACTCTGGGAGCTAGCTGCTAATGAGGGTTCTTATCTACTAACCACATCTAGTTACAGATGGATGCAGATGACTACCATGACTGTCAGTTTGTTTTAGTGTTTTGTCTAGGCAGACATTTACAGGTTTAAATATTGTGCAGTAGATCTCCACATGCGTTTGCAGCATTCGTGCAACAGTATACATGTAGTACTGAATCATGTCAGAAAGTGCGGAAAAAATAAAACAAGTGCACCTTCCCCATTAAAGCCGCCCCACATAGCACATATAGTGACATCGGAGTGAAGTGATGTAGCCAAACACTGACCCATCTGCCACATGACAGCCATCAAGATAAAAATGACTCGTTTACCGTTCAATTAGCCAATTATCTCCCTCCCCTGCATTGTCGCCGATAATCTAGGTTCTACTGTACTACCTTAATTCTTTCATAGTCAAACCATCATTGAATGGTTAATTCTGGTCAACACATGCGAGTTCGGTACAGGTTCAGCATATTTGGGAAACCAAAAACCTGTTACTGTGCAACACAACCTCAAAAAATTATGTGAAAGTGGATGAGGATTTTCAACAATTAACCATTTGATTCTCGATTCTTCAATACCTGTAATAATCTAGAGTATTGAGGTATCGAGGAATCAACTTTGACATCCCTAATATATATATATATATATAGACAGATAAAACTATATTTTGTGTGAACTATGACGATACGAGACAGGCATTGTGACAAAACCATGATAATGTGCATGAATCAATGCCATAAGGAAGAATAGATACATTTTGGTCATCAAGAAATATCTGAAAGCTCTTAGCAATATAATAAAATGCTTTATTGGGAAAAGAATAAATATCCTTGGTGTTGCAGTTTTACTTTCAGTTATCATCATTGTTTGTATAGTGGGTGAAACTATAAGTTTAAATACACTTATCTTCTTGGTTGAATTGGTAGTAGATCTGGCAAACACTGACGTTTGGTGCATGCGGTCGCAGTGGTATTGGCTAATGTAATGCAAACTGTTTGTATATGTTTGCAATGTCTTGCTATCGCAGTCATTATTCGGTACCAGAATTTGTTTACCGTAAGTTAAATTATAATAGATGAAACTCTGTGTAAATGCTATTGTTTCATTGTAAACTCTTGGAAAAAACTAACGATGCTACTAGCGTTGTTAGTTAATCTCCCAGCACAGCTACGATGCGATGCTGTGTTGGTATGGTTCATGTCCACTGTGTCGCTGTCTCATGCTATCAATGTACTGAAATTGTATGCTTTTGAATGTGTTTGCATAAATAAAATACTGTAAATTCCCTGGAATTACCAACAAAAAAGTCTGTGTGTTCATTATATGGGGCCATGTGGTATGTGAATAAAAGTGATCATAAGGCACAACCGCTGTAACATAATATTTAGGCCTACATTTAGGAATATTTCTTTGGCTTCAAACAGTAAAGAAGAAATATGTCCTCATTCCATAAATGCTACAGTGAAAATAAATTTGTGTGTACTTGTTCTTTCTTAATAATTCTGGTTTTCATCCCATTTCTTAACAAGTTATTGTATAACATACCACCACCGGGAACTAATGATTGTTGATCTGTCACCGTATGAAATGGCTAACGTATATAAAAGCAACTAGTTATCGTGGTCAGTAACAGTCCAACGCTAATAACTGTGGAATAAAAGATTAAATTAACATTTTCAAATGAGTAGGAATAAAAAGTCAAGCAAATAACTACAGCTGTGCTGATTCTCAAAAATTGTGCTGATGTGCCGAATCACAGATGTGCCAGTTCTGTAATGGCGATTCACTGATGTGCTACCAATGTATGAAAAAGCTTTTTGCTTATATTTAAGTTGCATTTAGATTGTTATAATACTATAATAATGGTATTGGTGAAGTCCAGCACAATTAAAAGCAATATTTAACTTATTTCAGTTTACAGTATCCAAAAAGTAAATTGAAGAGCACAAAAACCATGTAAGTTTTCAAATTAAGATAAACATTCAAAAATGTTTTAAAATACGATCTATATTTACATAAATACCTCATTTTGAACACAGAAAACAGGGAGCATGCATAAGGTGGTGTACATGTTTTGTTGCTTTTGACAGTCAAGTGATAGTTTTGAGACAAAAATTGGTTAATTGTTTTATATGTAGCGCTACATGCTCGCTACTTTGCATCTCACACGAGCAAGTGGAAGGAAGGACAGTGTTTATAAAATAGCAAGTGACCTATCATAAAGGACACCGCCACACATGATGAAACCGATAAACTTATCACAGTTCTTGCCTTGTTGACCCTGAGAAGCTAATTTTTCTGAATTTATCACACAGGAGCACTGCCGTCTTTACCATTACTTTTCCCAGAACAACTTGGACGGCCTGAGAACGTTCTAAACGGCACCTACCTCAAGTATAAATACCACATGCGGGCCTCTAAGGAGAGAGTGATTAAGAGCAGAGAGTTTGGCGTCTCATGCAACCTTAAGTCACAGTTGGGCAATTCCAAAGTGGCCAGGGATGACTGCAGAGATCTGCAAGAGTGCGTCGGTGAGCTTGTATGCAGGGAAGAGTAGGACTGATCTGCGGGGAATGTGGACTGGATGCATGAGCGGAAAGACATTCTGGACAATGAAAATAAACAGTTTTAACTAAACGTGTGAAAATAATTGGAGCAGTTTACGGTACATTAGCAAAAGTAAAGACTGAAATAAAGACGTTATTGAAATGGAAATAGTAATTAAATATTGTACTTAGTTAAAATATTAAGAGTTAACTGGATGCTCAGACTGGTAGAAAAAAGATGTTTGACTGTTTGTATCATTGATAATAAATACAATGATTGAATTTAGTTTTTTTTTTTTTTATTAAGACCTACATCCCTCACAAACTGAGATAAGCCCCTCAGGCATTCTTGTAAAACTGGTGTCAGAAGTGGGATAGATACATTTATTAATTAACCAGTTGTAAATAAAGTTATGTTATAGGCAAGTAATTAGTGATATTCAAATTAATGAACTACTTGTAATAATTGTAGCCTGCAAAATTCAGATTGTTTTGTACAACCATCACAGTGAATGTTAACTGGAAAATGTCTGCAGAACTGGAAGTATTGCAAGCATTAATTGAGGGGTTATGTAGCCAAGTGAGTGCAAGTGTTAAAAGTCTTGATAACAAGATTAGTAGAGTGAAAGAGAGTGTGAATAATGCTGTAAATACACAAAATAGGAGTGTGGAAGAGAGAGTAAATGAAATTGTAAATATGCAGATTAGTTCTGTAATTGAAATTGTAAATAGTGTAAATGAGAATGTAGACGAGAAAATTTACTCTGTTAATGAAAATGTAGACAGTGTAGATACCAAAATAGACACAGTAAATGAAACTGTTGACAGGAAAATAGAAGGTGTTTGCGAGTTAGTGAATGAAAGAGTTGACTATATGTACAAGAAGATAGACAGTGTAAATGAAAGGATGGACAGTGTTGAGAATGAAGTGAAACAGGAAATAAGTGCAATGAAGAAGTAATGGCAGGAATTTCTTCACAGCAGAATTCACCTATCACCTCATTGTCAACTGAGAAAAGTGAAGAAGCAGCACAAGTAACCAACACAGCGACCTCAGAGGATAGCCAGCAGCCTTGTAGAATTGGCGTCATGCATCCAGGGGGTGCGGAAGGGCGTCTCAATTAAACCCACCCATTGCGATGACCAAACTTCATGGCAGGAGTACAAACAACAGTTTTAAATAATCGCTACCCCTCTGGCTGCTATACTCAGAGACCCCACACAGAGTAAATTAGAATATCTGCGAGAACGTGATCAACTGGAGTACCGTACACTTGTATCAGCCTTGAAGCTACATTTCGGGGACTGGTACCTACGACATGCCCACATGCACAGCTGCGAAGCCTCACACAGTGATTAGGGGAGCCACTGCAGAAGCTATGACAAGCTATGTGCGGCTCTCCTACTTATCTCTGGAAGGGTGTCCTGAGGATGCACATGACATAATCTCAGTCTGCTTTTTCATTGATGCCATCGCCGACAGAGAGGTATGGCAAGCATTATATCTGGCTGCACCCCACAACATGTAGGATGCCCGGGCCGGAACACTGGAGGTGGAGTCAGCAAGCCAGAAGCCACAACATGTTGTCCGGTATGGGCAATGATGCTGAACAAAGGCGATGAAGATAGATTAACAAAGACACTGAAAGAGTTGCAGACGACTATAAAGGACATTGCTACCAGGTTCTGTGCTACAGTGCCTCGCGACCCCCACCCAAATGGCCAGAGTGCTAGTCATTGGACAGCCAGGACACCTGAGAGCCTACTGCCCGCAACAACAGCAGAAGCAGCAGTGGGAAAAAGAGTCAGCGAGAGGCTAGTGAAAATACAGCTCATTCAGAAAACTTTTAAACACCGATTTTAGGGGGCAAAGGTCGGTGACTGCTGGAGGGAAGACCCCAGTGTTCTTATGTTCTTACATGTATTATGATGTTCCTTGCTAAATGGCTCTCGATACTGGGGCGTCCATAACAGTAGTAAGACCAGACATCCTCGGGTCTTCCCCCAGTGTTCACCCTACGAGAGCATGAAACTGTGCTATTGAGTACAGTAACAGGTGAGACCACACCAGTTATTAGAGAAAAGTAGTCTTTAAGGTTGGTGGCCTTATCATAGACACAATGTTTACCTAGCAGAAATAGAGAATGAATGTCTTTTGGGGTTTCATGTACTACGTAGGCTGGGGTGCTGTATCGATACTTGGCTTGGTGTGCTAAGGGTAGGCAGTACAGAGTTGGTAGTGTAAACACTGCATTATTTGTCCTCCCTAATTAGCTGTCCATTAGTATGTGGTCAACTCACTGTGTTGCCCACTTCTAGTGAAATTGTCATTACAGGCAGATGTCAAGGAAAGTTTGTCAGACATTTGGGTCTAATTGAGCCACCAGAGGGGATTGCTTTCCTGCGCGGTAGAGTCATTGTAGCAAGGACTTTGGTGTCTTCTAATTCTAACAGTTTTCCAGTTAGAATGAAAAATTTTTGTGATAGATAGTGCCATTCATCTTGAGGAGAGGGTTGTAATAGGTGTTTCCAAGCAGATCACACAGGTAGTTCTGAATATTGCAGAAGATTCTAGAGTAAAAAAATAGAATGTAATTTACTAGAAGTAATGGAGGAAATGTTACTAAGAACAAAAGAAAATCTTTATTGGGGACAGGAGAAGGCTGTCTCTAAATTACTGCATAGAAATAGGGATGCCTTCTCGTGTGGAACAAATGACCTTGGAAGGACTGACATGACCTGCCACCACATTGATGAGATGCTAGACCCATTAAGTAGCCACCAAGATGACTGCCATTAGCATTGCATGAGGTGGGTTAGGGAATTCTGAAGGAAATGTAGGAGTTAGATGTGATAGAACCACCAGTTAGCCCATGGTTGTCACCCATTGTACTTGTTAAGAATAAAGATGACTCTCTGAGGATTTGTATCAATTATTGCCATATTAATAATGTGATAAAGACAGACTCTTTTCCACTCCCAATGATAGATGACACATTAAAGAGCGTAGCAGTTTGACAGTGGTTTTCTACTTTGGAGATGAAGAGTGGGTACTGACAGTGCGAGGTGGCTCCAGAGGACCAAGAGAAGACTGCATTTTGTGTCCAAGGGAAAGGAACCGGTGGTTCAAAGTTATGCCTGCAGCCTCTGATTATGAAAAAGTTTTGCCTTTAAATATTTGTCAGGTTTACCTAGACGACATTGTTGTGAGAGGAAGGACATTTGAATAGCACCTATCATGCTTAAAGACTGTATGCCAGAAAGTGGCCGCAGCCAGCTTGAAATTAGTTCCTAAGAAGTTTCACCTGTTCCATAAGAAAATTAATTTCTTGAGACATGTAGTGTCAGCCAATGGAATTGAAACAGACCCTGAGAAGACCATAGTAATAAAAAATTGGCAGACACCAAAGGACAAAACTGAAGTGCAGAGTTTTCTGGGGAATTATGTGCCTAATACCATTGATTTTTATCTGGGTTCGCCTTTAGCGCCAAGCCATTACACGAACTGATTGAGGCAAAAAGCAAATTTAATTTGACCACTGAGTGTGAAAATGCTTTTTGTAAGCTAAAGGAAATTATATTATCTCCACCTTTCCTGGGTTTCCCCAAAGTGAGGGCATTTTCGTATTTGACACTGATGCTTGTTATGTTGGCATTAGACCTGTGTTATCTCAGATTCAAGATAGGATGAAAAGACCATTAGAATACCTCAGTAAGTTATTGCATGCATCTTCAAGAATATGACTTTGAAGTACCGCATAGATTTGGACATCTTCACAGCAATGTGGATGCACTTTCTAGAAAACCATGTGAGCCATTTTGTTGTCACTGCGAACACCATGAAGTAAAGAGTGGTGAATCACTGAAAGTACGGAGGACGAGTATTCAAGGTTTTCTATCTTTTAATGGGACACCACCTACCTGAAGTGATGAGGCTATTAGTGAAGACCAGCTGAATGATCCCACTTTGTAGCCATTATTAAATTGGAAAGAAGCTGGCTGTCTTCCAAAATAGAAGAAATATCAAGCCTGAGTGCAGCAGTCATACCATACTGGGCACAATGGAATTCCCTCATACTAAAGAATGGCATACTTTACAGGAACTAGGAAAGTAATGAGAAAACACACACATTTACAGTTGGTCCTTCCAGAATACAGGGTTCGAGAAGTCTTAAATAAACTGCATTATGCGGCAGCCAGTGAGCACTTTGGTTTAAGACCGTCAACAAAATTGGACTGAGATCCTAGTGGCTTCATTGTTGGGCGAATGTTAAGAAGTGGTGCCAATTGTGCGACACCTGCACTGTGAGGAAGAGCCGAAAGACAAGAGGACGAGGTCACCTCCAGAAATACAATGTTGGAGCACCATTCAAAATGATGGT
Organism: Dryococelus australis; assembly: GCA_029891345.1. NCBI lineage: Eukaryota > Metazoa > Arthropoda > Insecta > Phasmatodea > Phasmatidae > Dryococelus > Dryococelus australis. The sequence goes on from CM056998.1 coordinate 130,008,451, forward strand.
AGTAGGCGTTCTGCATCCTTTGCCTGTCACAGAGAGCGGTAATCGGTATCTGCTGGTGGCTCAAGGTTATTTTATTAAGCTGCCTGAAGTCATTCCTCTCCCGAACCAGGAAGTACATACTGTGACTAAGGTACTTGTAGAACATGTTTTCTCAAGGTTTGGGATGCCACTAGAATGCCATTCTCATTAGGAGGCAGAAAGCACTGTTGCGGGAATATGTTAAGGCAAGGAACTCTATTGGAGCCCCGCTGCATTAGGATCTTTCAAGGCATTTTCCTTCAAGGCTTAAGTCGAGAAAACCGCCACTGAAACTAGCTGAAGACTTGAATAGACTTCAGACTGGGCATGGTTGCAGCAGTGCTATGTTTCACAAATGGAGACTCAGAGACAACTCATCCTGACCCTGCGGTCATGGAGATCAGACCATACGTCATCTTCTCCTAGAATGCTCTCAGCTTTCATACCCTGGACCCACTGATGATACCAAAAATTTGTCTGCTGACACGATAAAGTAGTTGAAGTCACTAAATATTTTATTTTATTTTTTTATTTTCTTTCCAAAATTGTAGGGAAGGAATTTTGAAGCTGTGGTCTTCCAGGATGTAACAAAATATCTAGGGACTAGGACTACAACCTTACACCCTCATTCGGATGGAATGGTTGAGAGGCATAACCACACTCTTGAGCAGTACCTGTCAATCTTTGGCTGACAACCAAAAGGACTGGAATTTAAAGGTGCCATTCTTTCTTCTTGCTTACCGCTAAGCAGTTCATGAGTTTACAAGGGTAATGCCATTAAGGATGCTGTTTGGAAGAGAGCTACGCCTTCCCAGTGACCTGCTATTTGGCCGACCGACAGAAGAGAAAGCTGCAGTCTCTTATTATGCCAGAAAATTGTACAACAGACTTGTTGGCATTAATGAGTTTGTTCGACAGCACCTTAGAATAAATAGTGACAGGTGAAGTCACTGTGTGATGCGAGAACGCCGGGAGAGGTATTTCAAGGAGGACAACTGGTGTGGCTGTATAACCCACAGAGGAGAAAAGGGTTTTTCCCGAAGCTACAGAAATGTTGGGAAGGCCCCTACTGGATTCTGAATAAGATTGATGTGGTCTTTCGGATTTGTCGTGAAGGCTGTGTGGCAAAGCCGAAGGTTGTCCACATCGACTGGTTGCTACTGTGCAATGGTCTGTATGTTGCAGTGTCTGTTTGGAACAGACATACGTTTGCAGGGGACAGTGTTATGTGCTTGCTGCCTCGAATCCCGTGTGAGCTAGTGAAAGTGAAGGACAGCAGTTATGTGATAGCGAACAGCCTATCATAAATAATGTTGCCGTACCCACCGATAAACTTATCGCAGCTTGCACCTCGCTGACCCTGAGAAGCACATATTTCTCCATTTATCGTGCAGAAGCATCATCGTCCTTACTTTTTCCTCAACAATTAGGATTGTACAGAAGGTTATAGATGGCACCTACCTAGAGTATAAATACCACATGTGAGCCTCTGAGGAGAAAGTGATTAAAAGCCCAGAGTTTGGCTTCTCGTACGACCTTAAGCAACAGTTGAGCGATTCCGGAGCAGCGAGGGACAACTGGAGCAATGTGCAAAAGTGCATCAGCGAGCTCGTGTGTAGCGAAGAGTAGGACTGATCTGCAGGACTGTGGACTTAATATGTGAGTGAAATGACATTCGGGACAATGAAAATACACAGGTTTAACTAAATGTGTGGAAATAATTGGAGTAGTTCAAGGAACATTAGCAAAAAGTAAATACTGTAGTAAAGTCTTTAATTGAAATGAAGATAGTAACTAAATATTGTGCTCAGAAAAAATTATAAGAGTTAATAAGATGCTCAGACTGGTAAATAACAGATGTGGCCTGTTTGCAGCATTGAAAATAAATATAATTATGGAATTTAGTTTTATTTATTGTTATTAAGACCTCCATCCCTCACAAACTGAGATACATCCCTGAGGCATTCTTGTAACAATTCATTGGTTTTACAGTAAACAAGATTAATATTTGTACTAAAACATATCTACTCCCAAAAATTAGTTTTTTAAAAAAACAAAGTGTAAGCTAATTGATCATTTGTGCTTGGTTGCTTTGCTATACATTTAGGTTGGTAAAAAATATTTTTTTATGAATAGGAAGATTCAAAATAAATACATGCCGCAGAATTAATTTTTAACAAGAATATGTTACAAATGAGCTAGTAAATTTAATATAACCTTTTTTTTTTATAATGAATTTGAAGGAAACACTTTCTATATTCTCTATACTAGAAGGCAATCTTCACATGTACACGTCTTGAAATTATATACAACACTGATATACCAAATTGACGTGTGCAGAATACCATATAATCGTAACGACATGTGGGAAAACTTTTTATTACTGAAAAAAAAAAAAAAAAAATATTGTTTAATATAAACCTAAGTTAAACTGAAATACATTGTAACCTGTATGGTGATTTTTCAAGGGACCAAAATAGGTAAATAACTGATGCAATTGGCAACCAATGCATACAGACTTGATCATCATCCAGACTTCAACATCTGGTTTGTTGGTGTTGGTGAGTGTAAAATGTCACAGAAAATAATAGCATAATGACAAAATAGCCTTATTAAGATTAAAAAGGCAAAGTGGCAAGAATTTTTTGAGACAGAAAATCCACATTGTTCTTGTGTTTTCTTATGGTCTGTCATCCTCCTCTTAAGCGGTCTTCCTGCTGGTGTGCATTTGTGCGAGCAAGGTGATGTCAGATCACATTGTGTGCCAGATACACAGGCAGCTGTAGTTTCCACTGTTCACCCCGGGCCATGGGTCTCTGGGTCTTTAATCTCCAGAACATGGGCTAGGATGATAGGCTTCAAACACCACCCCAACTGTGATGTCAAGCATGACATCTTGCTAGCCGAACATGAGAGAGAGAAAGAGAGAAAATGGAAAGGTCAAGAGCAGCTGTAAAATATTCCCTCCCTCCCCTTCTCCTTTTCTCCAACCCTTGTCAATGACAGGCTGGTAAATCATCTCAGCAGTGTGGAGTTTGGTGCAAAAACTACACACTTTGTTTGAAAAACAGTGGAAGTTGAGCATCACTTCCACTGGGACGTTCTTTCCCAGACGTTCTACGTTACACAGGAAAACTTTCAACAACCACTCAAAACAGGAATATAAATTAATCACAATTTTCACATAAGATATTTGAAGTTCAAATGTGAATAATTAGTAAATTACTATTCACAACTATTCAAATGGTTGAATATTCGTGCGCTATGATAAACAACAAATATTTACACCTAACAATTAATTTTTGTGTCTCGAATCAATAATTTTTCATTACTAAACTGCCAAAGTTGCTCCCGAATGAAAACAATAACTCGGCTACATGCCTTTGACACTTGGTTGACATTTTTGATGATTGACTATGATAAATTCCAGTGGACGTTATATTTGTGACTTTAGTAATTTGGCTTCCCAGCAAAGCGCTTCTTTTTAGCTGCCAGGCAGGGTCACATCAGACAAGGGATCCTTGTCAAGGTTGACTGGTACAGTTCAGCACAACCCAAATATCTACAACCATAGGATGCATGATATTTAAACATGGAAAGCATTTGTCTCATGGCAAGTCACACCTTCAGCAGAAATATGCATAACTGTAAACTTGTCATTACTGTTCTCACTTAATTATTGTTTCAAAAACATGATTTTAAAAAAACAACTGTTGGGTAACAGAAACTCTGATCAACCAGCATGAAAGCTACTGTACCTACTCCACCCCTTTAACAGTTATCTTCCTGTACCTTCCTACCCTACTAGTCATGCATTCATTGGGGAGAGGAAATAAGTCGCAATGTGAATCACATTGGCAAAGAATCGTTCTTATGAAGTCCACTAATCGTTCTGCGAGGAGAGGGGGGCTACTTGTGTGTCCCTTTGCGATATAGTGAATATAGTTCCAAGCATAGTTACAATTTTTTTTTAAGAATACATGACATCAGGTGACGGTGCCTGTCTAAGTCAAAGAGCAGTTTATCTAGAATGTTTAGTAAAGTCTTGGTTTGGGTTATACTGTATGTCCTGAACAGACTCTGGGTACCACTTTGCTGTAGCGAGGTTAAGCGTGGTGCTTGCCGACGTCGATCATTGAGAGAGCTTGGTGACTTGTCAGTAATGGAGTTGGTGTGCTGAAGTGAGGGGTCCTGCGGCAGGTCTGTGGCCGCTGGAAGGTGGCTGGTAGTTGACCACTGGAAGGCGGCAGGTGACTGGAAGGTGATTGGTCACTTCTTCAGTGGATTCTCCTTAGGAGGAGGAATAGGCAGAGAGCTTCAGTACAAATGAGTGCTGTGATCAGATCTCCGGAACCAACTGTCTATTTCTTTGTGTGGGAGGTCTTATATTCCCCTAGTTGATGGTGCTTCTGCTGGTAAGGCTTTGATCTTCCCCTCTTTTCCTTGCCGGCATGGAGAGCTGTGCCATGCTGGTGATTGTGAAAGGCTGGGGGTAGTTTTCATGTTCACTGGGTGAATATCAGCTTCTTGCTTAGGGGCAACTTTATTACATTGCTGTAGTTGTATATTCCCTCCCTTCTTAGGTAGTTATAATTCACCTGGATGCTTGGGCTTATTATTATTGAGTACGCCTCCCTTCCTTCGTCCATTTCTTACATGTCCTCAGACTAATTATTTTTATTAACTGCTCATTTCTTTCTTCCTTTGTTTCTGACGTGTCCTGGAAAACCTGCTGGCTCTTGCACATTCATGGTCGCAACGAATACTGCATGGGTGCTCGTTGTTCGTGCCCCTCAGTAAACCGGCCTCTCTTTTCCTCTTGTTCGCCCTTGGATGAAGAAGGTGCATTAATATCTTGTAGATTTGATTATCATGATGTTGCGCATGATGATTTGGAAATGAAAAATATATTAGCCCGTGTGTGTCATGTATCAACCTCAATGAGTATGTGATAGGCGTCTTGCTAGATAGCTGCACTCTTCATTACAGGTAATGATAAAACATGTCATCATAGATCCCTTTCCTGTTAAAATTCGTCATCTTTATCAGCTGCTATGGAAATTTCCATTGTTTTGTGGAGGATGTTTTTCATGTTACGGAGTATGTGTACAATATGTTTTGTTACTAAATTACTTTTAAAAACCATATTTCTCATCCTGCATTTTATTCGGTCTGTAGAGTCAGTAACTTTTATTACAAATTTCATACACCTTACTTAAATAATTTTATTCTAGATCTACACTGAATTTTTTTTTTTTTTTTTTTCCCCCATATTTAAAAATTTGGAAAATGAATATTTTAGTTCAAATTTGGACTAAATATTTAATATTTAATATTATTTAAAAATTTGGAAAATGAATATTTTAGTTCAAATTTGTACTAAATATTTTTCCCAAGTACAAAAATTGATGTTTCTTGATTTTCTTGCCTTTCCCTTGTTTTCCAAATATATTTTTGAAAACAAAAATTGTTGCTTAGAATTTAATAAATATGGTAGTATTTATATTTTATTCCTATCCTAAGTCTAACAAAACTTGATATGAAACCAGTCCTAGGTAAGTTTGTGCAGCTGCAGTATATGCTGTTGAAGTTGACATCATATCATCGTATCCTGTACCATTGCCTAGCAACTGTTGTGCTGGATGCAAACAAAAGAGTAATCCAGCAGTTTTCTATGCTGTATTAAGAGTTTTATTGTCTTTCGCAATATTTACGTAATAGTAGCCACGAATGAGGAATGGTAAATTGTTTTGCATTTGGGTGCAATTACAATAATGTTAGAGGCACGTGTAAGTTCTTCTGTTTTGTGAAAAGTTGAATATTATCTATGTGCATTCGTATATGTCTGTACATACTTATGTATCTGTACATACTTATGATTCTTTGAAGTAATTATATTTCAAGTGCAATAGTAAAACACCATATAAAAGGCTCAAAAATACAGGTTTTTTTAAATACCACAAATATGGTAAGTTGAAATATGCCCATATTATTATTATTAGTGTGTTAAATTGGAGCTATAAAATCTACATGTTACATGTTAAGGCAAGTAATAAACATTCTATGTAGGCTACCAGACTTATTATTAACAGTGGACTACCCTATTAGAATGAATCCCATGTATTTTACTTTAAAAATTACCATTCTCAGCATATAAGAAATTTTTTGCAGGAGACAAGATAGGCATCCAAACTAAGGTTTGCGTCTTTGTAGCTGCCATTTTAAAGAAGGCCTAAGAAAGAATGGTCCTACAATTATTGAAAGAAACAAAACTAATTTGTTCGTTTTCTTCCCCAGAGATGTTGAAATGGAGGTACGTTATGTGTTATATTCTGTGGTTATTTATGTTTATCATCTTTGTCATAACATGATGATACAACACAAGATGCATTTGAACATACCTTACCCTGTCCACAGTGGGCACTGGGCAGTTCACAGGAAAGTGGAGTAACTTCGGACAAATTTTGAAATTCTAGTCGCAGGAAATGTGTGACAAGTACAGTCAGCTGATTTTCTAGGACTTTTGATACATTTGATGTTATGACAATTTGTGTAATATAATTCTTTGTCAGTAGTCCTAGAAAATATATATGTTGTGTAAGTTTGGAGAGTCAATTAATATGCGTAATAATAAATAATCTAATGTTGCGTGGGTGGATCTATAGGGGCTGCAATAGTCACACCCACTTTGTTTTACTTATTTGTCGTATTCCATGTTAGCATGGAAATTGGAGGGCTTGCGTACTGCTGGCACCTGCCTAGCTCTGTAAAATGCAGAGGGCTTAACCAAGCTAATCCTAAGTGAATTACAGGGGGTATGTTTGCTCTTATCACATTTCGGAAAAAGAATAATGAATAACAGGAATAAATTAGTAATTAAATTATGTAATTTAACTGCGTTATATCTAATAAGACCTAACCTACTAAATATTTCACTATAGGTGAATCACAAAAGCTGTCCGACCAGATGCGCTATCGTACGTCTGAATATGGACAATGACTCACATAATAATTACATCTATATTTTGAGATAATTTAATTGCTGTATCTTTCTCCTGTTAGTCCTTATAGTACTTTGTGCAATGTGTGATTGTACATCAGCACACCTAACTCCTTAGATTCACCTATCACTAAGTTAGGTTAGGTCAGGTTTTCATGAAATTAATGTGGTTAAACGACACAAGTTAGGAACTAAAAGTACTTGTAATTAAACAGATATTCTGTTACTTTATGCATTTCTTTTTAGGGATATGGTAAGTTATTAGTTACAGTTAATTTAATTAGTCATAATACAAACCTTATAGGAGTTTGGTGACAATGGTGCAAGTAAATTTGCATTTTATATACAAATTGAATAACTCAAATACAAAACTAGAAAAATTTGTGTTAATACCTACAGCCACTGTATATTATGAAACAAGTGCTATAATTTTACCATCAATAATGTGGTTCTCCGATATTATTTTTGCATAGTAACCTTCATAAGTACAAGATAGGTACACGAACTTGAGACTGCAGCTTTAGGTTTAAATTAAATTCTCAGGAAAAAATGCAACAAATCATTAAAATATGTGTCAATAAAACACCACAAGTAATAACAGATTCATGCTTGGACATACAAAATACAAATTAAACAAAGCAATTTGAGAAATAGCCATTTAGCTGTACGCCTTCCATAGCAACTGCCTGGCAATGAGTTGTTTGCATCCAATATGGCAGCCATAGGAATATCTATTTCAGACAACTTCAACAGCGTATATGTGGTGCAGAAATTTGGGTGGATTTGTGATTGACATAGACAGAACATGTGGTACAATGTAAAATTACGTTTTTAAAACTATTGTTATTTAAAGAAGCAGTAATTAGGATTTGTGTCTAGTGTTTCCTTATTGGTTCCAATGGCACTCATGGGATTATATTCAGAATGGTATGATTGTAAGATTGACACAGAAATCCTAGCTGCATGTTAATTGAAAATAACAGTGTCATAAAGTATTTCCTGTGTATCACAGTGAAGAAATTTTGTCCTTGACAGCTTTGACCAGACGTACAAATCAACAGTGTTGAACCACTTATGGATGAGCGAAAACAAAGACTTTCTGGGAAGCCTGTCTGTGATCAGATTCTTCGCTATCACAGGTACATAACTTTTTTGTAGTTTTCCGGGTAAACTGAAAAAAATCTGAGATAAAGGATATTCATTTTTCATTGTTTAAATCTCCACCCTTTGATTGAAACTTCAACATATATGTTTCATATTCTTGTAATAAGTTCTGTACTAACATGATTCTGTCATACCCATCCATACCTTTCTTTAAATTTTATCCAATTTCATAATTTCAGTAAAAACATATTATTCAGGTTTTCTAGAATTCATCATTATAAAATTCACGTTTTTTAGTATATTGACTCTTTTAGCCAAAAAAATACTTTTGTTGTTAAAGAGTTCAGAAGTACTTTTCTTTTTTCCTGCACCACTCACTAATGTACTGCATGTAAACAGAGAAATGTCTTGCAGCCGCACATTTACCAGTTTCTTCTCCATATTTACTTTCAGCTTAAACCCTGCAGTATAACTGTTAAGTATTGTCTCCATTTATTTTTTGCCTGCAGTGACGTGTGTTGAATACAAGTGCCATCCAAAAATGTAAGACCCTGACACTGTTAACAAGGTCACACCCATATACACAGAAAAGTGATCTTATAACCTGTCTTCCCTTTGGAGAGTATTCAGATGAACACATTTGCATATATTCCTTTTTACAAAATTTATTTGGCCTGCCTGAATATTGTACATAGTGTGTAATGAACTGTGTGTGTACCGCATTTTGGCATGTATAGGCCGCACCAGAAGTTTTTGGTGAAAAATTAGGGATAATTAATATTTCAATTATAGGCCTCACTGAATTTTTATCAGCAACCAAAAACTACCGGGGACATCAAACTAATTAGTTTGCAGTCTGGTGTGTCGTCGTGCCAGCAAAAAAAAAACTGCGAGCCCCCCCCCCCCCCCCCCCCATGCGTGTGCGCACGTGTGTGTGCATGCACACACACACAAACACACACACAGAGCTCCTGCAGGCTCTCTCATCCAGTCAGAAAGCGAAAGCATGAGAAACAAGAAGGTGGAGCTGAAGGGAGTGACACAAACAGTCATGTTGAGGGGATTGGGTAGTAGAAGTGAGAGGAAGAAAGAAATTAATGAGAGCCAACAAGCTTTGATATTTGAGGGGGAAGGGGGAGGTAAGTTTAAAAGGAGGGAGGCAGAGCAAGTGATAGAAGAAATAAAAATTAAGACTCTGGACCCACCAGAAGGAAAAAAAAAAAAAAGATGGTGACTGAACCCAAGGGAAAAAAAGAAAGGGACCCCAGCTCTTCCTCCACAGGATGGCCCATAAACATTTGCCCTTTAAGCATGTAAACAGGAGTGTTAAGCTATCAATTTGTTCTTTTTTTATTTTACTTCCTTAAAAACTAAGTTAAAACATTAAATGTTCTGTATCTTGACAAATTTGTAAACATGTTTTGGGGTGGGAGAGAAATTTTTTATGCTAATATTTTGTAATTAAGCCACACCCTACTTTTTGTAGTAATTATTTTTGTAAAAATTTGCTGCCAATACATGCCATAATACAGTATTTTGTAGTTTTAATGGCAGCCTACAGCAGTATTGTGAATATAATTGAGAGACCTTCACTAAAGTTCTTCCTCATTTCTGTTAGTGTGTCATTCTTTGGCAGGGTGAATGATGTGCAGAAATTCCGTTTCTCACGCCCATTCTATCGAAAGGACTTGGAGATGTCCACAGACACAGACAATGAATTTGGGAGCCTGTGGCTGGAACGGACAGTGTTGGTTACGTCGTACCCACTGCCCGGAATCCTACGTTGGTTTCCTGTCACCTCCACTGAGACGTACCTGATCAGCCCACTGCGCAATGCCATTGAGACTATGGAGGCAAGCAACAAGGCACTTCGCGACCTGGTGGTGGCCCATAGCAGCGACCCCTCCCTGCAGCTCAACCCCCTCAGCCTCAAGATCAGTGGCATTGTTGATGCTGCCGTCATGGGGGGCATCACCAACTACGAGAAGGTAAATGATGTTTGCATTAGAAGTTTCTGTGAAAACTGGTGTATCAAGCAGGAAAACTTTACAATAGTTGGTTGTTGGCTTTGACCTTTGAGATTTTCTGACTCGTGAAGTTAGCCGGTTGAGCCAGTGTCATGTGTCATGAATCAGAATTTGAGTATCTTGATGACAGTCATGTTTTTGAGCTCCCATTCTCTAGTCTGCTTCCATGTAACAGTTCTTTGAGATCGTCCCACGTCTTATAGACATTTTACAGTGAAACTTGCTCTGTTAGTTATTGTTTTACATTTTATTTAATAATTTTGCATGTAACGTTCTCTTTTAAAAAACATTTTGAATTTCTTTGTATAGAAGTGTAAATAAGTTTGAAGTGTATCTTGACACATGCCAACATGCTGCGCAGTGCAGAAATGCACTCTACGGGCGACTTTGCCCCATCTACGAGTGACCTGAACTAGGGGCAAGCCAGTAACAGTGGCAAATGTAATTTCATGTATCAAGCACAGAGATTCCACGTGCTGGACAGCCTCATACATAAAAGTAATTAACGTGCTTAATCATGAAATCTATAGCCTGCCTGAATCCCCGCATGCAAGCGCCACCCCCATGAATAAATTAAATATTTTTGACGATCCACTACCCTACAGATACCCTTGGAAGAAGTTCCAACTAACCCAAGAGATGGCAGCACCCCTGTGACCTTCTGATGTTACATCCCGCCAGCCTCAGAAAGAGGTGTTTTAATTTGTCGTTGCCTCCAAGCGGAGAGACAAGAAATGAGCGGCGCTCCCGCAACCACTGATAACCTACCCCAGTGTTGGAAGGCTACTGTACCCCCCGCACCCCGGAAGATCGCTGATGAGGGATTTTTCCATATATAAGGAAGTACAGAACCATACTCTAGCAGATACGCCGGGCTCACCGGCCGCGTAGGTCAGTGAACTCTCCCGGGTTTGCAAGAAGAGCTGTCTCCTCTCCTCAGCCTGCAACATGGCTTCGAACTCCTGCCTACTGCTAGTGAAGGCAGCACCCTCTCCAGCCCAGCAGCTTGCGAAGGCTCATCCACCACCAGCTGATCGCAAGGCATCAGCTCTCTTCAGAGGTAATCCGACTTCCTGTACCCACAACCCTTTGCCCCAGTCAACTTCCTGTGACTCCCGCGGTAGCAGGTCGTGCTTCTAATCCCCCCTCCCCCCCGTCCCGAATAACCCCATCACTGAGGTTACGCTGTGAATTGCATATATTAGATTTTGTATTTTTTTTATTAATTGATTATTTTATCTAGGCTTACCTTTGCCTAGTTTAGAGTGTACTAATTTTTATAATTATTATTTTAGCTAGTTTAATTGTGTACCAGTCAGCCGTGGACTTCCCAATTTCCATTCAGACATTATAAATATTATGTGAATTTTAATCATGTCTTAGCCTACCGTACTTTTAACATTAGATCCCTTTTCATTGCATTTAGTTAATTGTGGTGTTAATAAAGTGTGCAGTAAATTAACCCTGTTAAGAACCAGCTGTGAGGCGTATTGAAATCCACAGGAGACAGAGCTTGCAAATGTTTTGAGCCCGAAGAGGGCATACCGCTTCTCCTGGGTTTCCGGTGTTCCCTCTGCTGTTACTCGACGTAGTCCTATATACCGGACTGTGCCTCATACGGCAGGACTTTACGTCAGCAGTAAGTTAGAAGACTGTATTTAAATGCACAGTAAATATGGCGGCGTTAAGAGCCGCATGAGGCGTAGAGAGAGATATGCTTTACACTGGCAGGCTACCGCAGAGGTAAACATGGTGACCCCTAATAAAGTAGAGCCTCCACTTACGGAACCAGTGTGCGTACCACTGTCTTGTGAGACCATCTTACCGCCCACGCTAGAATCCTTGCTGGACCACCTATTAGGTACTTGTTGGCCGGAGTACGATCCAGAAGGAACACGTCCTGTTAGGCCAGACACTCCAACATCAGCAGTAAGCACAACTGACCCCAAGGTAACACTAATTAATGTGGACCCACCCAGCTTGTGTGTTATGAATTTAGCCTCCGGTAAATTCATATGGGTTTGAAACCTGTCTAAGGTGGATTTGCCAAATTCCTGTATAATAAATTTGGCATGGGCAAAGTCATCCGGATTCGACTCCCACCGAAGGTCATTCCCAAACCACGTGGAAACCATTCCCTAGCCAACTATATTCCCACATGCCGACCGATGAGGTCAGATCATCCACCGCCACCATCACCCTCGAATAATCACCACCTTTTCACCATTCATACACCCTGGGACCGCTGGCTGCCTTTTGGCAGCCCTGGTCATGAGGATTGTTGAACTCCCTGGGTGGGAATCAATCTCAATCCGCTTCACTCTGGGGTTTGACTCCCCTCTCTTTCGATGAACACCCGAGAGGGTGGTCAGCATAGTAACCTGTTTCACCACAGAAAGCAAGCAGGAGTGCAGCACGCACATCAATGTTTTACTCTAAATATGTTTAAATATTTCTGAAAAATCTCCTCTTGCTGCAAGATGCAGAGTGGACTTGTTGTTGCTGTAGTTTATTGAGGTTTGCATAAGTGTTTTTGTGCTCTGAGCCATCAGTAACATTGATAGTGTTGTTGATTGTATTGGGAGATTTGTCTGGAGCCAGATACCTATATTCTTTTGACCGGACAGACAGTTACATCTGCTTTAAGTGGTGTTCACATCATTTGGTTGTGTTATGTGCAATTGGTGGATTGTGTAATATTCAATGATGGTAAAACTGGTCTTACCGTCAGTTGCATCAGACAATGTATATAATGAAATTATTGACAAATTATTTTCGGGCACAGAATAGTGTTACACATTAGTGAGATTAAATTTGCTAGACTGTAATAATGTTGAACTTATTCTCTTTACCTAGATGACTTGTCAGCAGTACGTGAAAGTTTCTAAAGTTATATTGAAAGGTTAATATAAGAAGAGTTATGTTTTCAGCCTGACAAAAATTTGAAAATCGTTGTGTCTAGTGATCTCCCTAAGGACCTGATGTAAATAGTAAAATGGATCTTCATTTTTGTTAGTCTATTATTGTGTTTGTAACCGGCATGACTTCACTGTTTTATATTAAAATGTTGGTACTGTGACTATCATTTATTTTCTCCAGTCAGTGGACAGTTGCAAGATGGCGACTTGGCATGGGATTTGGTGTAGATAATCACATTAATTTAAAGGTTTGAAAAGTTTAGCGTAATTATGACATAACACTTTGGTGCTCCAGGCTGGATAAGACAGAAAAATGTAAATGTACTGTCACCATCGGTTCGGTAGCAAGGGAAAGGATTGGAAAGTACGTGCATGTTTTTGCTTGGAGATTAAAAAATATATGTTGATTAATGATAGTTGTGTTAAATATTGAGAGCATGTTAATGAATTGGAATCTGCAAAACATAGTTGTATTTAGATGAAAGACATGCGTGCCAAAAGAGAAAGCTGCAGCCATCTGGGAAACTCCAGTCCTCTGCCAGTAACACCAAAGCCAAAAGATCCAATATATGTAATGAAAAATACCTATGCAAAACATACAGACACACTCATTATAATGTGTGAGATAATTGTTGTTGCAATTAAAAATAATTTTCTTTCATGAAATAGCTTACCATGTGGAGTTGAAATGGAAACTTCCACACGTTGCACCACCTTCTATGTCTTGCAGTGTACTAATATCAACTACATTAAATAGCTTTCTAACCTAACATAACTGGAGAACAAAAATATAATTTTTGTTTTGTGACTACAACCTCTGTCATTTAAAAATTTGCTGAGCATTCATATAAGGTAATAATACATAACATGTGTACTAGTCAGATGGAAAGTGACACTGGAAACTCATCATAACATTAGTCTAATGGTTGTGGCAATTAATTCTAAACCACTCACTAGAAAGAGCGAGCTTGCAGAAGCAGATGGATTTGACATTTTTATTGTGGAATCATGCAGTGAAAGTGCAAAAGCAACAACAATTCACGCATTTGGTACATAATCTGGTAAAGTACATTGTGGAGAAGTGTTTTAGTAATGCTCCATGGATTGCAGAGGTTGAACAAAACACACTGACTGCAGCAAACACATGCATTAGAATGCATAATCTTGACTACATGTAAGTTATGTATAAGGAAATAAATTTTGACAATACCAACTATAAAAAAATTATTATAGTTCAACAAATCGCTATATTACTAGTATCTTATACCTCTAAATGATTAAAAATAATGTCCCCAAATCCCAAAATGAACAAATATTGGTACCGTATTTACTGGCACAATTCTCGCCCAGGCACAATTCACGCACCCAAATTTTATGGTGCCGAACTAGGGAAAAAACTTTTCCTTTCATATTTCACGCAGCATGTTTCTCTCAACAAGGCATGTAATGCTAATGGGCCAGTGCGGCACACACTTTGTTAGACCGCGCCAGGATGCTAACAATTCACGGTCACTATGCTGTTATCAATTTCTGGCTGCCATGCCAAAAATGTAAACAAAATCAGTCACGGAGTTTATTTGCATGCGGGTGGTTTTTTTTAATACAAAAGGAAACAGTTTACATTTATATTAATTTTTGTTTACTAGGAATGCATACATGGGTAAATATACTAGTCAAACTGCTGCATTTAAACTTCAAGTAATTGCGTATGCAGAAGAACAGTGCTGTAGAGAAGAGGGCCGAAAATTCACTGTTTTTGAGTTTAACGTGCATGTAATGTTTTCCCAATATTAGCATTTAATGTAATTTTTGCTATGCTCACAACATATTAATTTAGTTTGTAGGTAATCACTTTCAAAGTTATGCTAATGATAAAAATTGCATTTAATGATATTTAACAGGAATAAATAATTATGCTATAAAAACTGAAGTCACTACATAGAAATATTTGAATTTTTTGGTCTTCTATTTCAAAACCTACAATCATTTGAGAAAGAAATTACCACACTTGCATGGCGCTTGAATGAATCCCATTGACATAACACAATGAAACTCATAAAGAAATATGGGCTATAATCTAACAGAAAGGTGTATGTGAACTATGAAAGAATGATTTAGTGAGGAATAGTTATACTGTAAAAAATTGTTACTCTCCCTATCCTTTAACATTACTGTCTCATAAACATTTTTTAAAAATATTTTATGCATCCATGAAAAAACTACACCAAGTATTGCATTTTCATTCACTTGAGAACTTGTAATTTTGTAACCTGGAATGGCATTTACAGAAAAAAGTATATTATGTCGAACTGTTTTCGAATAAAACAGTACTAGCAAATCTTGATTGTAAGTTTTGTAACAAATGGAATGTAAACTTAATGTCCTCCTCACAATTTTACTATGAACGCAGAGTGGGATTATTTAAGAACGCCATACCACAATGTTTACATTCTTCTTATGACATCACCAATATGGTGTCAATGATGTCTTTCGATTTTTTTCTATTGCCCCATTCCTTTCTTATGACAATCCAATGGGGCATCCACGGGAATGTGGGGATTTTCGGGCAGGGACACTTTACAGCATTTCTAGACTATGGTATCGCAAACTATAATAGAGCCCATTCACTCTATTAAAAGACCAGATGCTACATATGGTATCACGTAATATGATAAACCCCATTTGCTCTATTGTACTACCTGATACCACATATGGTATAGTGTAAGTACACTTGGGCCCATCCGCCCAAGTGTACGACGCTATACCACATTTGTATTGTAGTATATATATTACTATCTTGCTGCCTAAACTAACATTTGATATTTGTAAACAACAAAACACATTTTTCTGTAAATGGTAAAGACTAGGTACCTGCTACAGAATGACCTAACATTACCTAACTACAACACTCGTTATTACACCGGAAACACACATTTCTACTTAACTGTATCATCACTTACCTTTACCAACCATAGCCATTTTCTGCAAACATGAAATACCACGCTCATTTTCATTATCTGACATGGAACATGTTATTTGCACAATGGTACATATAAAATTTTCATTCGAAAACACCATGATGCACCACATATTTCTATTTTAGCTCCGTATTTAATATCTGTCTTCTGAATGACACCTTATATACACTCTTATTATCACACACTTATTTCAACAAACACTTCTAAGAGTATAATTTCCTATTAAACAGGCAATAAATCACTCCTAAATCTGACACATCCGAACTGGCAAATTACTGTAGTTAAACTAAACTCACGTGTTACATTTTCTAATGTTTATTTTATTCCGCATTTTATACAGTCATGCCACTCTAAAAACGTAACTCCTGAGTTGTTGCATTTTTTCTCTTCAATCATGTAATCTATTACCAACATAATCAACCAGACGTTGACATCTTTAACTTTGTCACACTTACAAACAAATATTTGGTATCGCAATCTTGTACACACCTGGCAGAGTCTGTCAATAACAGTGTGTTAATAATACATCAACTGTGAAGTTTCTAGTGCACACTTGTCATCAAACGGTGCAGTACAGCTAAAGACAAATAGCACATCACATTACCTGCAATAGCTCTGCAGTATTAACAATGCATGTATACTGATTTTAAAAAATGCAACGCAAGATTCTCTTGTACCTGTAAATAAATAAAAACACGATTCCCAAAACTAAAACTATGTTCACCCATAACACATTATAAATACACATACATACTTATTTTTTTCACTCTGGGAAAAATGCTAAATGATGTTAAGTACCATTTTTGACAATCACAACGACTACTAGCATGTGGCCTGGTCAACACATTCAAATATCTTTAGTAAAATGTAGTAATCAAAAATACATTCAACACTTCAATTAAATTATGACAATGTGTAACTGACCTCTTTCCACCAATATTTGAACTGATTTAATTTTGGTATGTACATATACTCTGACACAAGTTTCAATTTGTTAATGAAATAAAGGCAATTATATTTTCTGAAAAACTATGCATTTCGGATTCAAAGAAAATCTGGATCCTGACTACTTCTAGTAGTGCACGTAACTGCCTCGGAATATGACAACATGACAGACAGAAAACAGTCTGAAAATCTCCATAAAAAGCACTGTTAGGTGAATCCAATAAATATAACATTTAAAACATTTCCTGGATGTAGGTTACCAATATGGATATTGTAACTGTATGATTTTATATGTAACTGTACCATTCAATATGTAAAAAAAGAATGATTATATATCATACTCCAAATACCCCTGTATTTGTAGTTCGGCGTAACCGTAGAACAAAAACATCCATTAATATATGAAGAAGCCAAAGTGCATGTTTTATATTTATTAACAATATATCTCATGGAAAATATTCAGTACTCCAAATGCAAGTACATTTAATACCTCATGAAGGGTAAAAAATATATTGAATGATTGGATGCAATTTTTTTAAGCTTCCTAAACAAAAAGAAAAAAATGTACAATATCAGGCGAGAATTTTGCAATGGCCCCAATCTATTCCAACCATCTTTAAAAGACAAATGAAACTATCTTTGACATGCTTAATAATAGGGAGACATACAGGTAAAATTCTAGAATAAAGGTTTCATTGAAAAAAAAATCTAGGAAAGTGGTTTAATTCCTCTCTACTAACTACACAGAACATGTATTTACTAGTGACATCAAGATATGACCACTAGAAATCCCAAAAATGATAGTTGGGAGGGCTATGAAGATCAGGGAAAATGTGGGTTATAATAAGTGAAAAAAGTGAAAATTATGTACACAATTGTAATATTTATTCACAAAAACACATTAAATTGCAAAAAGACCTAATCAAACAATACCTAAATTGACAGTGTTACCAATAATACTACAAATACAATAGCGAGGAGGGTTATGAAGATCATGGAAATTGCAGGGTAAACAAATAAAAAATATGTAAGTTTTCATGATGATATTGCACCTTGCAATTTCTTTCCAGTTCACAGCCTTTCCCACAATTATATTTGTAATCTGTATGGGTAATATTGCCAATTCAGGTACTATTCGGTTCCATTTGTTTGCAATAAAACATATTTTCATAATACAACATTACAATTATATCACACACTGCACGACAACACGTTAAATTGCTAAACACAAACACATTAATTTTCAGTGCAAATGGGCTACATTTAAAATTCACTTCTGGGGAAACGCCAAGCTTCGCTGATGCGTGATGCTTTGCGTCACTACCTACAAAAAACAGCCGGCATGCCTTAAATAACTGTTTTGGAGATATACTCCCCTGCTAGCGCTGGGACTCTGGCTTGGTGCTTAATATTTAGCTACGCTGTCTGATAAGTAATTACCGGTGGCACTTGGGAGAACTACAGTTTTGGTATGATGCAATCGTGACTTACAGAAAGCAGTGTACATTCTGCACCACTACGCTAGGGCACCTGTGAGCTGCGCTCGTACCGGAGTGTTATGTGGGTCTAAAAAGATGGCAATGAGCATTGATCGCTGTTGTTATTTTCTATCTAAATTAAATATGTTATTATGAGTGTTATAGTTACGTAACAGAACAAAATGTGATTTGATAAGTAATTGGAGCCTATGTAGAGAATAAAGACTCCTTGAAAGAAATCATGGGAAGTGAAGCGGTCACAAAGTATAAAGATTATTTACAATGTTTTATAATTTTGTAAAGCAGAAAAAGAAACGAGGTCTTATTAACCTGTTAGACAAAGCAGTATAAAGGGCGGTCAAAGCAGTAGGCCCAGGTGTAAGTGAAAAGACAGTGTGAGATAGCCGACAATGACGGAACTGCCATTTCCATCCCAGGTAAACGTTGTCCATGGTAAAAGAAGACAGAACTTGACGAATTCGATAAAAGTGTCATGCACCGAACGTTCTTGGAATATTATGAAGTGCACAAAGCAATTCCCACTCTGCGTAAACTCGTTAATGCTGTGAAAGAAAAGATACCGTTTTCCGGGAAGAAGGATACATTTTGGAGAATTATTAGGTAACTTAGCGACCTGATACTAATATATTGGACATAACTTATATGTGTTTTACTGCATGAACACCACGATTTTCAATAGGCATTGGCCCTATCACATTTAATTTTTTTTACTGCAAACTACTTGAAGCTCCACTAAAATGTACAGATTCTTGTAAGTGTCTGGTGTTTCCAACAAAGAGTCTGCTGTATATCTTTCTTAAATATGTCTACATTCAATATAATTTTCTGATTACCTGATTTGTTCCCATATTTTTTCTTGTCCTTTTACAGTAAAATAAAACCGAAGTTTAAAAAATTGTAAATGATAAATGACCACATTTTATTTTTATAGGGCACAGTAATACAGAAAAATAACAAATGCATTATACAATTCATTAGAACTAGTTTATATATGATTAATGCACACAAAATCTTGTTTGGTTGTGACATTAGAAGAAATTTATGAGTTTTAATTAATTGTTACTATGTAAATGAATTTGAAGGTGTCATGAGTATCTGTTAGAATCTTTGTCTCTTTTGTGTAAGTTTGTATCATGGTATGTACAAAATTTGTAATTATATCTTTTTAATCCATCTTGATACTCTGTTTCCAAGTTTATTTCCTCTTCTAATCTAGTATTACTCGTCAAAAGTTGGTGCTGAAATTTAGGTATGAAGCAACATTTTATCATGTTTTTTCTATGCACTTTTGGAATTGCATGGCAGTGAATAATTTTGTTCTTGTGTGGCAAAAGCTTTTAGTAAAGAAAATAGCAGCTAGACTTAAAAATTATAAATGAAGCACTTATTACAAAACCTGCATATTTCTGTCAGCAATTTGTAAATATGAAAGGGGGAACTATTTTTATTGTTATGTAAATACATTTCTTTAAACGTGAGTTTGAGCATTTTTTCTTCACTGTTTATGTCGTTGAGTCTGTGTGTTTGACTTGTCTTATGCTCTTCCCTTCTAGATGTGTTGACACTGTCCCTCATGACTGGAAGCATATGCCGCTTAAATGTCTACTTTCATGTCATATTGTTTCTTGTGACTCACTACAAAGTACTACAATTGTGAATGTCCTTATTAATTGAACGGTTAGTCGACTTCCCCCATTGCAAAATGCATTCAAAGATAACCTTTGTTAATGTATTTGTGCACACTATCAGATATGCATTATCTCATACCTATAATTTAATATAGGGAATAATTACGGTGCAAACATGCCATTTCTGTCAACTGACGCATGTTGGCCTGCTTTCTTCAGCAGTACCAAATTCAAATGCTGTCCTGTTCAGTTAGCTGGCGTGCTGAAGTAGAATAACGATGTTTTGGTGATTGTTTTGACAGATGGCTTTCTGTCGATTCTGGTGGACAGTACAAGCTAGGAGCACGGGGTTAAGGTGTGTTGAGGCACTGTTAATGTCTGGGAGTTCCCTGTGTGCTACCTTCGTCACTGTTGGGAAACTTGCCCATGTGGCTTGCAGTATTCATATGGGGTGAGGTCGTAGTTCTGGCGTGCGTTTCCTCTAAATGCAAAAAACGTCACCAGTCAAAATTTTTGTGGACCCTTACCCTCTTCCAAATATAGAGTTGTTCAGGCGCAATATTTTTCTGTCTTTGATTTGAACTTCACATTTTTACAATGCGATTTGCATCCCGATTATAGTGAAATATTAGCCATTGTGACCCTGTGGGGCCAGTTCCAGTGGAACTTTTTACCAATGGGGGTAAATTGTGGGCCACAGGCCATGTCAAGAGTTTTGTATCAGGTTCTTGGAAAGTGTCAATATGAATTTTTGGTCATATATATTGACGAAGTATGTCTGTGTAGTCACACTTTTGAGGAACACTTACAATGCCTTAAAATGTTTTTGTCTGTTTTGCGAGATGCAGGTTTGCCTGAAAAAGTGATGTGGGCTAAAACAAAACATATGTGACATATCTGGGGTTTGTGATCAGTAAAGGGAAGTTGTTGATGGTTCTAGAAAAAATTCACCCTATAGTAAATCCCCCCCCCCCCCTAAGAAATCTGTTAAGAGTACTCAGATTTGTGGGGATGGTTGGATTTTATACAAAATTTATACCCACTATTGCAAATATCCCAGAACCTTTAAATGCATTGAAAAATAAATATGTCGCCTATGTATGGAGTCCTGAACAGCAAAGTATATTTAGTCAGCACCTTCCTCAGTTTAGTAAATATTATTTCACCCTTCAAGTGAACGCTAGTTCTAATACGTTAGGGGCCGTTTTATGTCAAACAGATGGTGAGAATTTAGTACCAGTTATGTACACGCTAGTTGATTATTAACTCCGGCCGAACACAAATTCTCTGCCTATGACAAGGAGGTCCTCGCTGCTATATTTGGTTATTTGGTTTGGAAGAATTTTTTGATTTCCTTGAAGCAGTTGAGTTACAAACGGACAGCCAGGCCCTTAGTTGGTTTTTTAACAGCTAATAAACCAGCAGGTCATTTAGCGCAATGGTTAGTGAGACTTACAAAGTTTAATTTCATTGTCAAACACATTAAAGGGGTTAATGGGGTTGCAGACTGCCTCTCTTGTATGTTTGACAAACAGGAATTCTGCGAGGTGTTTTCCTCAGATACATCTACATAGTTGTATGACTATCCAAGGGTTTGAAGTCCCCAAGATGGCTTTAGTACCCCTCTCTGTTACAAATGACCAGGAAGAACAAGTTTCTGTGTTGCAAGATTTTCCTCAAGCGTACTTACCATTACAACAACATAAGGAGGCAGACCTAGAATGTATTTCTACGAGGTCAGATATTACCACTACGAATATAGGATCTTATGAGATCAGAAAAGTGTTAATTGGATATATCAATTCTAAAACAAAGTGTTTTAATTTCTGTGTTCCTAAGGTTTTAAGGGGCCAGATGTTTCATTATCATCACAACACCTTTGTCGGTGGTCATTTGGAACAAGAGAAAACACTCTCTCATATACAGGAGATTTTCTACTAGCGAGGGTTGCCAAAAGAAGTATAAAGTCTGGTTAGGTAATGTGCAGTATGCCAACGCTCGAAACCTCGAAATGCTGAAATAGTTCCTCCCTACAGTGCTTTTGTGGAAACTTTTCCATGGGAGTGAGTTTACGTAGATGTATTTGGACCTTTACTTAGGACAGCTGCTGTATTTACCTCAATTCTTGTTGCAATAGATAGTTAGTAAATTTGTGTTTCTTTTTCCCCCTCAGATCAATGAAATCATCAGAAATTTATAAAGTGTTAAGTCAACGTCTTTTTCCCCTGTTTGGGTCTCCCATGTATCTGGTTACAGATAATGCTACTTATTTTTTCTCATCAGAAATTAAAAACTTAGCTTTTGCTTGGGGCATTAGTATATTGCAGACAACACCTTATTATCCCAAGGCAAATCTTGTGGAGCGGTATAGCCGAAATTTAATGATCGCTTTAAGAGCTTTTCAGATGGGAACCAACAAAAAATGGGATGTAGCTTTGTACCAGCTCAATTCAGCTTTTAATAATGTTGTGAGTGACACAACGAGAAGAGTTCCTGCTGAGACATTCTTCGGCCGAAAGTTGTTTCATCCTCCTGTAAGTGCTTAGGGTTTACATAATTTCTGTATTTATTATACGAAGCAGAATAAAGTTCTAGAAATGGTGTGGAATGAAGCCACAAACAATTTGGGAATGTATCATGCAAAGCTTACTTCTCGGCGTAATAAAAATGAGGGGATTATCTAATTTAAAGTGGGTGATAAGGTTCTTTTGGAAAGCTATTACCTTAGTAACAAAGCCATGCAGTTAGCCAAGCATGTTAGAGCATTTGTAATCCATAAATTTTTTACTTTGGTAACGGTGTTGCTTGAGGAGGGAAAAAATCCTAGCAATGTTGTAAAAGAGCATCATTCTAAATTAAAAGTATGATATAATCTGTGTGTTTGGACAAGGATTGTTCTATCTTGGAGATCTGTTGTGATTGTATAATTTATGGTCAGGTAATTTGTTAGAGTATATTGTATTTTGTATATCATTTTGTTAAATAGGGTTTGGTTTTAGGATAAGGATTTAATGATCTCTACAGACCCGCACCACCAGGCATTCTTTCAATTTCATGCTCATTTTTTTATCTAGGATTCTTCATCTTCATTTAGTGGTTAAGAAGTTTTTTCTTAAGTAAACCTTGTAACAGGCTACTGTCCTGTTCTCTCGTAGTCCTCAGCAAACACTAATGAACTAGTTCAGCGTGAGTTGGAAACTTTGACTACATAATAATGAAAGTTCGTTGATGCCAGGATTGCCAATAAATAAAAAAAGAAGTTAAAGGTTTACTGGAGATTTATTGTTGTCTCGGCAAAACAAACTATTGACACTCGCAGCTGACGAACAAACAAAAAAAAAAACAAGACAGAATGACAACATTTATAAAAATAAAATTCTCACATCAAGAGTTATGAAGACGAGAGAGAATCGTTACTTTTCTCTCACGGCACCGTATTGACTCCTCGCAGTGACTGAAATTAAATTTAATAGATGTATAAATGTAAATCTCCAAAATACAAAAGAAGATAAAAGTCGTGGGCGCTGGTCGGTGCAAGTGACGTGATCACTTGTTGCAGGCTGTCCGACTAACAGCTGACAAATGATCGTGCTGCGATGAACTGTTGTGATACTTGAGAAAGGTCATGCTTCCTTATATATTGGTAAAAAGTTTCCTCATTGGAAACATATTTTTTTCGACAAGTTGGTCACATCAGCTAAAGGTGACCTGTGTTATTTTCCTCATTTCACCATGTCGCGGTGGCAATGTTTTTAGTTTACTAACCCAGTGAAAAGGAAAAGATGCACTTGATGTCTTATGACTGTCTGTTGTTAACATCTGTTACTACTAATGAAATGAGGAAAGAAAAATAATACATTTGGTAAAACGAAAATATATGAAATACAAATAAGTTGTCATGCCACGACCTTTCAAATATTACATGAATTACTATCCTTGACTGAAATATAGACAATTGAAATACTTCCTGAGTATACCAATTAGATATATTTAGCTGCAATGCTACAACCTGCTAAACTTGTGTAATGGATTACCAGTGAATTCCAGTCTTGAGTTAACTAATAGAGATTTAGTTTAGGGAATTTGGTTAGAGATTCAGTCCCCACAGAACAGCTCATAAAATGTTTCGGTCCTCTCGTGAGAAGTTCGAGAGAAAGTGAAAACTTGGTTTTGATACAGCATTTTAGTTGTTAGAGCTGCCAAGGTGATGTCATGGGATTTTTCTGTTCTGTTCTGAGCATGGATTCTTCATGTGAGCAACTTGGCTGATGGTCATACCGGGTGAGCAGTTTGTCAGGGGTCCCTTCAGGACTGGCAATCCTGGATTGATTCCTGGCTGCAGTTTCCTTGGATTCATCTTGGAGGAGATGCTCTGATAGAGGTCAAGGATAAGACACGCTGTCTCATTTTTCAACAGAAAGGTACCAGCTGATAGGTATAGCTGACTGCCTGCGCCACGCTATTACTTCATGCCTACGTGTTGCAAGAAAGTAATTTCCACTGCTAAAATTGCCTGCAAATATCCTACACAAAGACTTATAATTAAAGTGGAGTGAGTTTCCTTAACCTTTTATAATGCAACAGATGTTTGCTTTCGGCGAACGATTACGAGAACGTTGCAAAAGTGACGTCGCTGATGCCTGGTAACGAGGGTGCACAGACACGAGGCTGTAGCCATACTAAATGGCCCCAGTGTTGTGGTTCTTGGCTTCTCCACCTTGTAGCGCCGCAGTCACAGGCACTCCTAGTGGTACCGGGAGGTTCAAATGTTAAAGGTTGCGCCACATATGCCGGAAATTGTTGTAATTCTCAAATGTGCTTAACCAATAGAGATTTTGGTGGGGTGTTTTCCCTTTAGTATTTTTTATATTAATACACCCTGCAGCCGACTGGTCATCAGAGAATGGGCTTTTGGAGACCTGAACAGAGGTTAAATGATATAAGTAATACTGCAAAATAAGTAAGGCATTTTTGGTTTAAAACTAGTAGTGATGGGTTTTGAAACCCTTAGTACTAGTAGAATGATTATTTTCAAGTAATTCAAGTGACTGGATTTCTATGGTATTTCATGAAATTTGTCAAACTGTTGAAAATGTAGAACTTTCAAACAAGGCCATTTGTGCTTATTCCTTTAAAGTTTACGCATTACAATGTGAATGTTAAGTAAATTAAAAGGTGTGATATTGCTGAATTTGCAATTAGGGCTGTTTAGCAAAAGTTTGATGCATAATTCAGCCTGGTAACATCAGTATTACAGTACGTAAATTAAAAGTTGTGATATGGCTGAATTTACCAAAAGTTTGAGACATGATTCAGCCTAGTAATTTCAGTATTACAGTACGTAGATATTACAAAACAAGTAAAGGGAAATCTTTTTTTTTTTTTAATGGAAGATAAATGTGATAAATTGATTCTTTATGAACAATGTTTTTTAAAAACTTTTAAAGTTATAAAAGTTTTAATTTCATAGAATGTAAGGAAAAGTAAGGAAAAAGTGAAGTATTTTGCCATGAGTTATTTGTCCAGGAAACAAATTTGTTAAGGCTAATTAAGTTAAATGTTTTATCAACCTGTAGAAAATACGAGAATGTTATATTAATTAAGGAGGCTACCATTTTAGTATCTAGTCTCGACTATATTGTCAGAAAGTCTAAGTATTTGGTAATTTAAGGGATTTATTTTATCATACATAAGAATAATTCAGTTGTACTATGTATGGTAGAAGAATTGCATGTATTGTAGAAGTTTTTCACAAAATTGAATAGGCATATGGTGTCTTGTAATGCATGTAAACTGCAGTAGTTTTGGATTATTGTTCTCAAATATAAATTATATTTCCTGGAACTCCTGTGGTGTTAGTGAATATGCAATAGTAAAGCCATTCTGCCTTAAAAGTTTTCTTTGCTTGTGGTGCGACTTAAGGGTCATGGTATTTTGTAGAAAAGGGAACTTATGACATCCTACATTGCAGGGTAAAAGAAGGGCCTCAATCCTAAAATTGTTAAGAATAATCAAAATCATTGGAAATAAAAGTGTAGTAAAAAAAATTATAAAACTGCGCATTAGTAGACAATATCCTGCAAGCTATAGCAGACCTAAAAATCATACAGATACTGTCATTATTGCCTAAATTTATATTTGTGACAGTATGTCTTGAACAATCACTAGTTTGAACACCTTTTATTACTAATTATCATCATAATCATTGTCATCATCAACCTTAGCCATTTCCCGCTTGTGGCAAGGTTAGCTTAGTAAAATGCCTCCATCCTCCTCTGTCTCTTAACCACTTTCCCTTTTCCAATGTTTCCCAGTCTTCATGTCGTCTACTCACTCCCTCACTTGCTCCTTCCATCTCCTCTTTTATCTTCCTTGGTGCCTTTTTCCAATGTATTTCAACTCCAAACATCCTTGTTGCCAACCTCTCACTGCCTATCTTTTTAATGCACCCATATCACATCATTCTTGACTCTTCTTTGATCTTTGCAAGCTCCTGTATCTGTACTTTCTCTCATGCCTAATTTTGAATTCTCTTGCTCCATGTTTTCCATAGTTATACTCCCTGTAAATGTTGTGCTTATTTCCCGACTACTACCCTATGACTGAGGACCCAAAATGTGTTGTGGAATTACAGAGCATGTTTTGTGAAATTGATGATAGTTGCTTATGTTTAGTATAGAGTAAAGTGGTTGTAAATTGTAATCATGGGTTGGTGTTTTAGGCATTCTTCACACCAGAGTATGAGGAGACCCACCTGGATGAGGCTGCTTCCATCGCCAAGCTGAAAGATCTGATAGCATGCCAAATTCCTCTGCTAGAACTAGCCATTCAGCTTCATAAGCGCCGAGCTCCGCCTTCTTTGCTGCCTCTTCAGAAGAGGCTGGAGGAATGCTTTGGCGAGATGCAGGCCCACGTTGAAGATCATTATGGCAAGAAGGTATCACTATTCCTCTCTCTCTAAAAGCATTGATAATATACTGAGTATAGGCTGTTCACGATAAAGTGAGCACTTTTTAAGGCCCTCCCAACAGGCAGTAACCGCTAATAAATATATTTTATTGCAGCCTCAGGCATTAAATTTTGATGATGGTGAAATATATACACTGGATTTATTTGTCACATTGCAATATTTATGTTAAAAAGTAGCAGGATGATGTAAATTGGATTGAAAGGAAAAATTGATATTGTCTTAGAAAGTGCTCACTTTACCGCAAACAGCCTATAGGTATTGTTGATCTTGGATACTAGTATTTTGTGTGCAGCATGCTGGAAAATTACACTGGCAGGTCTAAAATTCTATGACAATTGAAAGTGGATAAAAAACACTTTATATAAAAAATACCTTGTTTAGGTGTGACAGACTACAAGATATGTTCAATTCGTCTACTTAGTAGATAATTTGCTATTATTTTGCGAATATTCAGTATACTGAAATGATAACGAAAATTACGTGCTTACATTTTTGATTTCAGTAAAAAAAGTGGTTGCTAAAGGTTGACGCCGGCTAAGAGCCAGCCGCAGTCCGCCCATGATGGCACGCTCCGCTAACCTAACACGTGTTGGTAAACATGTTTGCAGTGCTGCTACATGGACTTTCCAAAAGGGGATGATTGATTTCAGTGTGTTATGTATTTCTTTTTCAGGGTTAAAAATGTGTGTAAAGTGTAAAATGTCTTATTTCAGAGTCTTGTGTAATGTTGATATTTCAAATGCAAAGTGTGTGCAGCACTGAAGAAAAAGACAATAATATTCAGGTGAAGACGCCGTCGAAAGAGAATTTAATATTTGCCAGCAAATATTACATTGAACTCTGTAAAACTGTATTAAAATAATTTTGGTGCCTTTTGGTTTGCAATATAATGTTTTTACTCAGCGTGCATAGCACTTCCGCTTGTGTGAAGGCCATAGGCAGCGATGGTAGGTCCGCGAGACCCCTGCCTCTGGGCAGTCACTGTAGGAGAGCTGGCGAGGTAAGATGCTGTCATACATACTTCATACTTTTGCATAGATGTAGGTTTCAATAGCACTTTTAGTTTACCAGTTAACCTTTGCCTTGTATACGTTTTGCCAGACATCACCAGTGTAATGCTATCTGCTTAACATAATTATTTGCAGCCTTTCAAGCTTTTTCGAATTTAAACTATATGAAAGGAGGAGATTTCGGAGAGGCCATGCGGCTTGCACAACTTGTGTATCAGGCGCCATCCACCCATGTTTAGCACTTTTCATTGTAATTTCTCCCTATTTAAGATGAGCAGTATTAAGGTTAATGTGTTTCTGTAAGTATTTTGAGGTTTTCGTCGTGTTCAATATGTTTTGCAGCCACGTGGTCAGCTACCACCGAGTCTGTATCTGCGCTATCACCGCGTTACGGGGGCTAATTCTTGTTCCATCGTCTGCGCCTTAATTTTATCTCAGAGTTTATGTACGATTTTCAATAAGGGTTCGAGTATTTTTCATGTTTGATGAATATTGTTCCTGACCAATGAATTAGCCCTGAAATACTGTATTTTCACACCCGCCCACGTGGTCCACTACAAACTTCATCCACCGGCATCCATGTCATCTAAAGATAATTTCACACATCTGTGTGTTTATTTTGCCTGCTAATAACGTGTCCCATGTTCACTCAGTGTTATTTTGTGTAATGTTGTATGGCAAAATTATTTTTGCACTAGTCCGCTATGTGTATGACCGTCGCCACACACCACTTGGTTTGGGGACGCGTCCCAGCGAGTAGGCGCTAGTTGCATTAATATCCACATGTGTTATTTTCATACTCCGTGTCCTGTCTCTGGGCAATCCTACAGTCTATCCTAGTGGCTGTAGGCCCCTTGCCTTGTGGAGGCTGTGTTCTCAAACACCGCACAGCATTATCCAGTCAGAGTGCGCAAGTTAAGTAACGTACTTGGGGAATCACCCACTGGAACTGGCTAGTCAGATCCGAAGAGTAACTTCATAATTCATTTTCGCACTATATAATCTGATCAGAATAAAAGAACCTCTCAGTGTAAAATTTAAATGCCCCTTTTTGTAGCATCAGTACCCAGCCCAGCTAGTGTAATTTTGCAGTGTGATGTATAAAAGTTGTTTTGTGAGTTCTCACGTGTGAGGCGAACACACGGAACCCACAGTATCCCTGAGATCCCTGAGTCTGAAAGTGCGGTGTGTAAGAACCACCGCTGGCGCCCATAGAAACAGGTAAAAGTGTATCGTGGTCATCTCCGTCTCTCACCCAACGGCATCAATTGGCATTCCCAAGTGAGGCCGGTGTGTTCATCCGCGACAAAATGGTGACCACGCCAGAGCAACCATGAGAAGACGTGAAGCCAACCATGCCGGCAACCGCAACACCCTTGAACGCGAACGTGAGCAGTTGTGACATACCGATCGAACAATGTGTGCATTGTGGAAAACAGAAGCACCTTAATTTGCTGGAGAAAAATCTTTGGGAACGAGCAGTTTGTCAATGCACGCCCGACACCCGATATCGCCGTCAGAACAACGCCTGTGAACGCTCACCAGATGTGACGGGGCAGTTAAGCAGTGGTCCACATGTCAATAGTGTACAAATTACTTCCACTTAAGATGCATCGGATGGGAGGAATTTGCGACCTTCCACGACGGGATCATAAACTGTACCGAGTGCCAGAATAATGACTGTGTGGGGAACATACCGCCGGCAACACTGAAAAATCAAACCGCCTCACCACCTGTTGTAGTAACATAAACACCACAAGGTTGGACTGGCCCAGACAGAACTGTGCTATTGCCAACTCCGAGGATACAAGTACCTTCCTAGCCATGTGTGAGGAGAAACTACACAGATACAGAATATATAGCGAATACTGGACTGAAGTCACTGCCAACCGCCTTAGAGGTCCAGCCGCTGCATTGTGGAATCTAGTCCTTGATTACCGGGTAACATGGGAGGAGTTTTACGAGAGATTGCTAGGCTGGTTCGATACTGACAGTGACGCCATACAGGTCCAAGCCCAGCTGTACCACGAGCAGCAGCGGGAACGTGAAGGCATATTCATCCAATAAAAATTCGGACTGTACATGCGGTTGAACCCAGGGCACCCAACCAACGGCGTGCTAGAAATTGTTGTTGCCTTGTCATCCCCGGACATTAGACTGAATTTGCGTTGAGTCACTAGGAGAAGTATCGAACAGGTTACGCGAGAAGCGTGCCTGTACGAGAGAGATGTGCGAGGCAGGGCAAGAGTGTCAGTCACCAGGACAAAACCGTCGACTGTCAACACCCGCACCTCCCAGATCCTTGTCAATGTCACGCTACTGCCACCACTGTTCACGCCAGTGCAGAAGTCACTTGCACAATGGCCCGGCTACAGAAACACACCCAACAATTATTACCAAGGGAATAGGTCGGAAACTGATTACGGAGGTTGGCAAAACAGCACCGCACCAATCTCACCGCCAGAGTGGAGAAGTTCCCCAACTGTGGGTGCAAAAGTGTACCAACTAAGTGACAGTACTGTTTGAGCATTGCATGTAAACGTTGAGTTAGAAAGGAACAGTATATTGGCCGTTGTAGACACTGCTGCGAGTCAGAATTTTGTGCGTGAGGGATTAATTCAGGCCATTACAACACGTGTGCCGCCACACCTCTTGCAATTCACTACCACAGACCATCAAGGTGAACCCACAATTGTGATGCATGTGACAATAGGGATACGGGACTTGCGTACTAAATGCGACATGTACATCGTGCCGGACATATGCAAAGAAATGGTCCTTGGTTTACCATGGTTAATCGACAATCAAACTGTCATTGAGCCACATCTCGACCGTCTTCACATGGGGACACATGAGAGGTGGACGCTGTATGCCGTGGGAGCCACGCCGCCGACAACATCTGCCATGCCGCTGGATCATTTTGTGCACGAGGTACCCGAGCAGTACCAGGGAAGACTGCAACATCTGCTAGACTAGTACGCCAGTGTTCCACACCGAGGGGAAGTTGCAACGCACCAACGTCACGGAACACACCATCATAACTACCTATGAGGACCCGGTCTACACGAAGCCGAGGGACCCAGGTATTTACTTCCGGAACATGATAAACCAGTAGGTATGTAAAATGTTGAATGACCATGTTATTGAACCTATGCAAAGTCTCTATAACTCAGGGACTACACTAGCCCCTAAAAATGTTAGCGAAGTGAGGTTTTGTGTTGACTTTCGCTCAAAAAAATCACAGTAAATATGCCACCACCTGTCATAAACATTACGGATGCCTTGTCAACATTAGGGCCTGCTGAAGTGTTTACCTCTTTAGATTTGAAATCAGGATATTGGTGAGTGCCTATCTGCCCCAAAGACTATAACAAGACTGCTTTCACTGCACCTGATGGGAGGATGTTTCAGTTTGTTGCCATGCCATTTGGATTAAAAAGTGCTCCTGCTACCTTTCAAAATCTTACGGTAAATTTCTTAGATGGATACATTGAAGACTTTGCAATGGTGTATCTTGACGACATGTTATTGGGGTGGAGTAATTGGGAAGAACACTTACACCCTCTGAGAGATTGGAACGTAACAAACTGACATGTAGGGTTGACAAGTGTAAAGTAGGCATGAGTAAGATGGAGTTCTTAGGGCACTACGTCTCAGGGGACAGACACAAACCAGAAAACACAACACGTCCAACAAATACAGGACAAACCACTCCCCAGGTTGTGTAAACAAGTGCAAAATTTTTTTGACTAATTAATTGGTTGCAGGAATTTATTCCTAATTTTTCTGTTATTACCGCACCATTCACGGAACTGTTGTCAGAAAAATGGAAATTTGTATGGACCCCACAAGCAGACAAAGCATTTCAAGAGATAAAACTTGCATAAATAACTCTCACCCGCTAGTCAGGAGGATATTGGAGCGGTGCTTTACCAAGCCGACGAACAAGGACGCAAACACATAATCAATTACATCAGTGCGAAATTTGGCAACGTGGAAAGAAAGTATCATGTAAACGAACAGGAGTGTTTGGCGATCGTACATGTGTAACAAAAATACAGACCGTACTTGCTGGGCCGTAAATTCACCCTGAAAACTGGTAATCATTGTTCTGGTTTGGCTAGAGGGAATGCATAACGGTAAGCATAAACTTGCCCGCTTGGGCCTTGCTGTTGCAAGAATTTGATTTCTGAGTAGAGCACGTGGCCAGAGAGGCAAATGAGTTAGCAGATGCATTATCGAGGAATCCCTGTTCTTAAATAACGGTAACCGACGACACCGAGTGGGAGGAAGCACTACCACACTGCCGTACCATGTCGATAACGGGATCACCACCGCTCATCCTCTTGAGAACATTGTTGCCAAATGTCAAAGTGGACTTGCATCTCTAAATGATCGTGATGTTTTCAAAAGAGTACATATTGCACAGGAAAATTCCCCAAATGCCGCACAGCACCGCCAGCATCGTTCAGAAATATTTTTGGAACGCTGGAGGGTTTTTAAATGGGGAAATATAGGATCGCCCACCAGAGAACTGCGAAAAATGGAGGACATTCGTGCCAAAGGAAACACGTGTACTAGTTTTTAAGTACGGGCATAAAATTTTGGAGCACGAACACCCGGGATCAGGCCAGACGCTGAGAAATGTGCAGAAGCATTTTCACTGGCCAGGCGTGTAAAGAGACGTGCGTCAATACGTCCAAGATTGCATCACATGTAACACTAGAAGCCGCGGAGAACAGATGGCGGCGCTCCACAACAACTCCACCAACCAACAGAGCCTTTCAAAACAGTTGCTCTTGACATCAAGGGCCCGTACCCCCGTACATAAAGTGGGAAGCTGTTCCTGGTGGTCGTAACTTATTTGTTAACGAGGTGGACAGAAGCTTTTCCTGTCAGTAACATCATAGTGCATACTATGGCACACGTCATGCAAAGTAATTTTTTCCCGAAGTGGGAATATCCGGAATGCTTACTAACAGATAGCAACACCCAGTTTATAGGAAAAAAGTGGAGGAAGTATTGTACCAGATGTGGAACAGAACACATCACCACTCCGGCCTACCACCCAAGTCCAAACTCCACTGAACTTTGTAACCAAGACGTGAAAATACAGTTGTGAGTCCGATTAAGAGCAGATAGCACGAGATGGGCCGAACTCATTCCAGAAGTCATGTTTTGCGTACGCAACGGGGTCGATGCCACAATGGGGAAAACACTCGTGGAAATGGTACAAGGCTGTGAGTTACGTGCGCTAGAAGAACTCCGCGAAAACCCGCCGGTCCCGCCAGATGAAATTGCAATACACCAACAGAAAATACACCAACAGGCCCAGGTAAATAAAAAAAGGTATTGTGCCACGTGGATACCAGAATGTAGAAAACAACCACGGGAGTTAACCCCAGGGATGTTTGTTTATGTCAGGGAAAACCCGTTTTCCGCAGAAACAAGAAATCATTGTGCAGGACTGACACCCCGATTGGTCGGGCCAGTGAGAGTGATGTAGAAACTAGGGAACTCCACTTTTCTAATAAAACTGGGACTGAGACATGTCACAAAAGGACACCACGATCTGCACAAGTAATATTAAGGGTAATGTGTTATTGTAATTATTTTGAGGGTTTTGTCATGTTTAATATATTTTGCGGGCACATCGCCCACAACCACGTGGTTAGCTACCACCCAGTCCGTATCTGCGCCATCACTGCGTTATGAGGGCTAATTCTTGTTCTATCATGTGCGCCTAAATTTTATCTCAGGGTTTATGTAAGATTTTCAATAAGGGTTCTTGTTTTTTCATGTTTGATACATTTGGTTTATAACCACGCAATCAATTCATGTAATTGTGTTTTACCGCATTCCGGCGTCTTAAGAGCTTTTGTATGCTTGTTTATTGACAGGAATATTTTGCTTATGCCCACATAATTTTGGCCGATTATTCTTGAACGAATTCCCTATGAAATATTGCATTTTCGCATCTGCCCACATAATCTCCTATGAACTTCATCAAGCGGCATCCGCGTCATCTAAAGATAATTTCACACATCTGTGTGTTGATTTTGCCTACTCATAACATGTCTCATGTTCACCCAATGTTATTTTGTGTAATGCTGTATGGCGAAACTGTTGCACTAACTCGCTATGTGTATGACCGTAGTCACACATCATGTGGTTCGGGACGAGTCCCAACGAGTAGGCACTAGTTGCAGTAATTTCTTCTATATGTGTTCATTTCATACTCTGTGCCCTGTCTCTGGGCAAACTTTCAGTCCATCCTAGCAGCTATAGGCCCTTTGCCTTATGGAGGCTGTGTTCTCAAACACTGCAGAGCATTATCCAATCTAAGTGCACAAGATAAATAACGTGCTTGGGGAATCACCCACCAGAACTGGCTAGTCACGTCCGATGAGTAACTTCATAAATCATTTTGGCACGTTATAATCTGGTCATAATAAACGTACCTCTTAGTGTAAAATTTGAATGTCACTTTTGTCAGACGAAGTCGAGTGTGGTATATGGTCAGGTAGTGCGTCAAGTATCACTTCAATGAATATACAATAATTACTCATCTAATGTTCATTTCTTTTAATAACAATGAAAATTTATGTCTTTGTATCAATTTGTTTGTGTCCATTTGACCATTATAATATATGCTTCTAAAATAACTACATTAAATGAACTTTAAATGTTAACAGAATCAAATTTTTAAGTTCTTCACAGTTTTTATTATAGCATTTATTTTTTCCTTGTGTGATCCACTTAAGTAATTTATTTTTGTATGTGCTTTATGGAAATAGTTAATTAAAGGCTGTTCATGATAAAGTGAGCACTTTTGAAGTCAACCTTAGAAAGAGCCACTACCCATACCTGCATATATTTTAACAGGTGCCCTGAGCTACATGCGCCCAATAAAATTGGTAACGATGGATGGGAAAGTAGATCCATATCTTAACGTCGAATAAAAAGTGTTAGGTAACCATTTCTGATCATTTAAATTATTTCCTTCATTTTGTTTTACATCAAAGAGTAAAGCTCCTCAGATTTGTAAAATATTTACTGTTCTAATAATTCAACAGTTTCACTTGACTGATACATCAGTGAAGTGATGAGGCCCATGACAATGTTAATCTTAGATAAGGCGTAAGATTATACAATGTACATACAAGTAGATTATAAGCAGGGCTTTCAAAAGGGCTCATTTTACCATGAATAGTCTATATAAGTATTGGTGTACTGTATGACCAAAGATGATACTTCACAACTTTTATTTCATTTTTGCAATTGAATTGAACTGATTATATGCCAGTATGTGTTTGACAATACTAAAAAGATCTTGTTAAAATTTTACTATTTTAACTAACTATTCAATAGTGCTGAGGTTTCATGAAATTATTATTCAGTTTTGTTTCAGTTTCACAAATATTAAACACACATTTTTAATTTTCGTTTTATGAAACAAGAAGTCGTGTTTGTGAAACCCTATAATCTGCTGTAC
The DNA here is from genome assembly GCA_029891345.1 of Dryococelus australis. Taxonomy (NCBI): domain Eukaryota; kingdom Metazoa; phylum Arthropoda; class Insecta; order Phasmatodea; family Phasmatidae; genus Dryococelus; species Dryococelus australis. Next base: position 130,044,043 of record CM056998.1, read on the forward strand.
ATGGTTGCATGTGCTGCAATACATTGGCAACCTTTCTGAGAGCTACCGAGCCAGCCAGCAGAGTTGATCTGCATATAAACTTTGTGTTGATGGTTTTTGATCAATTTAAGTTGCACAGTCAACAGTAAGATTCATTCAAATGGTTGTAATTCCTTACTTTTATTGGTGCTTCAATTGGGTTGGTTGCTAGACTGCTTGCCTCCCACCAAGGTGAAGTGGGTTTGATTCCAGTAGCAGTTACTCTCTGATTTAGCCATGTGTAACAAATGCTAAAGGATGTCACTGGTAATCAGATTTTGTTAGGAATCTCCCATTTTCCCAACCCTCGCATTCCAGCATTGCTCCATATCCACCTCTGTCCATTTTTGTCAGTTCTCGAAATTGTTACGATCCTTTTGAACTTATCCACTCCACTCCTTACACTTAACATCTTAGTAGTTAAAATTTGCACCTCATTCTGAGCTTATATCTCCTTGACTTAACCACTTTAACTATAATGACAAGGTAGTGGTCATGTGTGACACGCACACTGTGGTTGGTTACCTTCGTTATGCAACTGCAACAACAGTCAAGTCCATGATGTGCATCTTATTTTTTTCTACTGTAGTCAAGTATGCAGAACCGCTTATTTACCCAAGAAGATTGAACTCAATTTGAGCAGGTGAGAGAATTGTGGCGGTAATGTGATTGGTGCATTGTGTCCAGTACATCAGTTTGAATCTGAGCTCCTAAATGTGTGTTGTTTAGTAGGTTTGTAGTGATGTAGGGCTGGCTCTGCTGTGCTGAAACCTAATAACTAGTCTAATATTATAAACATTTTCATGTAACCCAGTGATAATTTCTTCCAACAACCCTTTAAAAAAAAAAAATATATATATATGATACCTGACAAAACATTTTTTGTAGTTTCTGGTGTGACATGTGCAAATTCCTCCAGGAAATTAAATTGTTTAAGGAGAGACTGGTATAAAGGATGCTTAAGTTGGTAGTCAGCAGTCAGATGTTGTATAACAGCTTCTTTCTTTGGTGTGCCAGCAATTGTCTTCCGTACCATCATGAAGCTTGTTCCATATAGGCAACCATCTAATGCAGTAAATAAATGTTTTTTCAAGAGTCACTAGGAGAAAATTTGGTTTATTGGCATGGCATTACGTCTCTTAAACAGAATTAATATTTCCTTTTTCACTAAATGGTTTGTCTAGTTTCAACCAAGCTACTTTGCAATTTATGATCATAACAGGAGAACCTCTATCCAATATTTTTAGCGGACTGGCAAAAAAATTTCATTGCATGCCGACATTCATTCAATGTGTGGACTTGTCATGTAGGCTAGATCAACCAACAACTGGGGATGGGTTAATTCTAATTTTTTTTACCAGTTGTCAGATTTTTCCATCAAAAGTGTAAAAAAACTTTTGAATTTGTTTTTGTCTCTCTTATGTAATCTTTATGTTTTAGTAGAGATGAAATTGTATGTCCCATTTTAAATTAATTAACATTTGTTTAGGGTTTTGTTTTTAATTTTGATGTTGATTTCAACTTGCCCGAGAAATCAGTATATCACATAATTAAAACTTTCCTGCGAATAATATAATAAATATATCGGAATATGGGAAAATTATTATCTGCCAAGTTTTTCCTTAATAAGTAGCTCGATGCCTGCTGGGAAAAAACTAGACTCAAATGATTAGTCAATCTCTATTAGTTCTACTTGACTTGAGTCTTCGAGACTTGACCCATCACTAATTTTTGGTTCCAATACCACTGAAAATTCACATTAAACTGGTTCCACAATACGATGATGTGTTGCATTGCCATTAGCAGTATTTAATCAGGATGAAGCAGCAGTCTGCCGCTGTGCGTCGGTGTTGAATGTGTTGCACAAAATTCTGGCATTGCAATTTTCGACGAAAGCCTGTGACAGAAAAGAATAATAGTATATGTTTTTTTACAAGGGGAATAAATAGATCTATTTGTTCATGTTTTGAAGATGATGATCGTGTTTACACCGATGCTTTTGTACTTGTATTTTTTTTTGTTGCTGCATGGTTGTACAAAATAAAATACAAGGCTGCTTATACATATGGACAATGTCATAAAAATTGTTTATTAACAACAAAATTATTCTCCATCTTATTATGTCTCTCATTCTGCCTAGTTTTAATCACACATTGCATTCATACTGCATTGTTTGTCTCCTACCCAGTTAAAACGTAGTGTCAATACATTTTGCGTGTCTTTTGTTACGTTTGTGAGGTCGGAAAATTTAATTTTCACCCTTGAAATAGATAGGAGCACCATCTCAGATGGTGTCTGTCGCTGACAAGTCTTTCGTCCAATTGTGAAACACTAAGTATAGCTCGTTGCACTCCACCGCACCGCAATGCATCGCACCATTGTGGAACCAGCTTTCAAAAGACTGCTTAACCTCAAAGTGCTCAAAGTGTTTTGTTTATGCCATATATGCATTACCAATTTCTGACAACTGTAGTATTCCTGGTGATTTATCAACAGTTTACATGAACACCATTTTCATGTGATTGACCTCTTTGAGTATTTTATTGGTATGACAGTAGTGTCGATAGTGTGGGAAGTACATGGTACGAATTTGGTGGAAATGATGTCAGTTGTTGTAAGTTCTGATTCTCAAGGCTAAGAACCAGTGGAAATGAAAACAGACAACTGTAACCAAACTATTCCTCCCAGCAACAAAAACTAAGTTTATTAAAATTCAAGTGGAATATAATGGTAGGTCTATATTAGTTATGGGTCAAGTTTAACTAATAAAAAACAGAAAGAATGAAAATCTTTAAAATGAATTTATAAAACACAAATACGAAATTGATTAACACGTGAGCTCAACTAGCTAACATAACCAAAATAATATATAAGTAAATTTAATTTCTTTTCATGCTGTTGAGTTGGGTTAATATGAAAACAGGTATTTGACTAGCCAACATTCAATTTCAGAAAACAACATGGTATTGAAAAGTCAGGTATTCTGGAAATAATTGTAACTGCACTGTCAGCTGTCTTCAACATAAAAAACATGCCTAGAAATTTAAATTCTTCACCAAGTGTTCTCACTTAAGTTATTGGCCAAGCCATGCTCAGTCTTAAAAATACACCAAAAACAGTCCACTTTTATTTTATTTTATGCATTTAACTTTGACTGCTGAGGAGGGCTTAGTATTGCAATACATAAATTGCCTGTGAAAGACCGAGTAGGGTCTTTTATAAGCAGGAATGACTTTAGCTGTAACAGAAAAACTGTTATTTGTTTCTGCATGAAATAGTAATATTTTGTCTACATTTTATGATTTTCATTTCATTTTTTTTTCATTTTTAAATTTAATTAAGATACATAGTTTGTTTATGATTGAAGGTTATATCATTATCTTAATGTTGTATATTTAAAAACTCATAGAGTACCGTATGTATCTAGTGTAATATACAGTAGTTTAGGGAAGATTGTCTTTCGTTCTGTACTAACAAATTAATGTTATTCAACCATTATCTTAGCTCTGTGTTAAATTTATACCATCGGAAAGTAGGGAAGATTGTCTTTAGTTCTGTACTAACAAATTAATATTATTCAACCATTATCTGAGCTCTGTGTTAAATTTATACCATCGGAAAAATGTTAGTGGCCATAAATGTTGACACACCTTTCGTACTTTGCGGCAGCAGACGACCGACCTGAAGTTGGAATTGCCAAACAGGTACAGCCCCAGGAGGCAGTTCAGCTCAGGCAATGTGGATGACCACCGGCTGTCGGATATCAGCATGACTCCTTCAGAGTGAGTACAGCCAATTGCAATGTCTATAGCAACATTTATCACTTTCTTGATCTGTGAACTGCTAGAATCGCCCACAGTGTAGTAAGGTACAACTTCCTTAAGATATTTCTCAGTTATATGTTTTCCAGAGAAAACACGTACATGTTTCAGTCCCACTCCTGTTTGATTGTTAGCTATAAGAGTTTATTTCTTGCATATTATTGCAGAGTTTTTCTATTGCAATGCCTTATTTTCTCCTGTTTGTAGTTTTTTCGTGCCTCCAATTACTACTCAGTGTCCTTTCAATGTAAAAATTCCATACATTTTCTTTAAGATGTTTTTTATGTAAATGTTCAAAGGTGGGGTATGCCTTACCTCTACTGAAGAATTTGTGATCATAAGTGACCCACTTCATTCACCGGCACATACATTGAGTTATTGCTTGCAGTGACCAGGCGTGTTCACACTTGTTCCCTCACAAATTTTTAGATTAAGGAAGTGGTTACTGTACAACCATTGAGTCGTTGTGTTTCCCAATCCATAATTGGCCAGCCCTGTGTGAAACAATTGCCCCCCAAAAGGATCACACCTTACCAGCGTGTGACTTTTGCACATACTCGTGAATGGATGCAGCATTGATTTGCCCCAGTATTGTGCCTTCAAGTAAGACAAGTTGAATTAAGAAGATATAGTCAACTCTTGTTTCTTAGACCCCTTCAATAATACCCTCTTGAAATAACATTTTTTGGGGAACCATGAAACAAATTTAATTAAAAAGGTTTTTCCAATAACGACCCCTTAAAATAACAATAACAATCCCCTTCCTGGGAACCATGAAAGTTTTATAATTGAGAGTTTACTTTACATATTTTCTGCCAAAGCAATTTTTAAACAGGCAACATTGAACCACGATTCCTGAAAAAATGTTCAATAGAATTTTTTGTAGTTGCAAATAGTAGTTCCTTCAAAGTTAATATCTTAGTAGTGATACTATGTAGTTAGTTGGTTGTGGAAAAATGTCAAACTTTCTATTGTTATACATGACAGTTTTTCTTCATAAAATTTGATGAGTGACACACTACTAACAAACGATTTTGCCCCATCTTGAGCCACAATCACCCGATTGGCACGTCTCCTCTCAATTAAAACAGTAATGGAGGTGGGACACAAGGCCTACCCAAATTTGACAGAATCTCAATGTAACCTATAACCACGTGATCTTAGCTTTTTTACTGTTCGCCACATCTCGTCTAGAAGTTGTCCCGTCAACGCCCCTCTCCAAAGAACGCCCATTCCAAATATGCCGCACCCACAGGACGGCAGTGATACTTAAACTTCTTGCCACTAATGGGTAGCAAGTCACCCAGCAGACAGTCACAGCCTCACAGAGCGCACGAGGATAAGATATGTCATCACCTTCACGCCGAGCGCTGCTCAGAGAAGGATCCAGGAATCCATGTATGATGTCAGAGCTTCCAACCCTCTAGAAGCAGGGATGATTACCTGTGCACCCTTCTGAGAGCCACCAAACTGGAAAATTTAGTATAAAAGGAGTTCCAGTGCTGGTCTCAGGACAGTCTGCTACACCTCTCACCGCTGTGTATGCGAAGGATGTTATCCAAGGGCCAAGTCTCTCACCCATGCCGGTGACTGTGGAAGAACCAGTGGCCGTTGATAACTCCAGCAGCTCCGGAGGACTACCGCCTTCCAAAGGCCTTCCACTTCAGCCGCCTTCGCCAGCAGCTCCAGAGGGTCGCCTTCATCCTACCAGAAGGTCCGTAACCACTCCTCAACAACTTCCTACCACTGTACCCTGCCCCCTCCCCACCCCCCTCATGTAACAGTTGTCATTGTGACAATGTCCCCTTCTGGGAAACCCTTAATACCCTAGCCAGACAATCCTTCTTTGCCTTCTAGTAAAGAAACTTTGTTGTTAACTAGGTCCTTTTCAGACATTAAATGCCTATTCAAATATGGATAATTAATTTTGGTTAAATTTTCTTTTAAATCAATTTCCCTTCACCGGAATTTTATACATTTACAATTTGTTGTTACCATGTTGCCTTCTCCTGGGTTAACATAAATTCATCTATAGTAATATTTTCTAAAACTCTTTTTATATTTACTATTTTAATTCAGGAGAGAGTGGCGTCTCTAGTTCATAATTTCATGTTTAACAAAACGCATGATTTATATGAAATTTATTTGGTTGGTAATCCTACTGATTCTAATTTTGGAGACCCCAGTTCTTCAGACTTTTGAGTTGTAATATAGTATACTATCTTTTATAATAGGTTAAAGCCGGTTACACGTCTTAGAGCCACCAAGGCAATTACACCACATATTAATAGGCAAACTGAGATCTGCCGGCAAAATATATTTGTTATCTTGGTGGTAAATCTTCGGGAGCGCCCAAAAACCATAGGAACACTTTTTCTACCTGTGGAATCAAGTGTCTTGTATCATCCCTTACTCCAAACCTGCTGAAGAATGGCCAGGTTGGAGAGGCAATTGTCTTTGTCACTTGACCCGTGGTCGAAAACTCACCTAGATCTCACTAGTGTGAACAGTGTGTCAAATTCTAAGCTCTGTTTCACCACTGGCGACAGCCAATAGTTCCATCCACCACCGTTCATTCGGCCAGACGCGGAACACCAGTGGAATTTCACATTGAAAACCCAGTTGATCTAGCTGCACACAACTAGGGCGTAATCATTCAACTGCTTCACCTTAATTCAGTTTCTCTTCCAAATTTTTGTGGCCCTCATGCCTTATACAAAGAAAGGAGGTTGCATATATAAATTGAAACAAATTCTTAGACAATTATAGCACAATCTCTTTAATCTACCTACTCCACCTGTAGAAGAGGAAAATCCCTTATGCTTACCTCCAACAAGAACCACCAACCATCCTGGATTAGAACACTTATTGATTCTACATTTTAGCCACACTCTCGTTAGCTTAGATCCTACTCTACTGCCTGACACGTATATTTCAATTCCTCCCCATCTACCTCAAGAGCACCTCATCAGTACCACTACGCTGAAACCAGTGTCAGCCGCTGTTCTGCTGACCACCCTTTCTACCAGCCAGCTGACAAACAACATCGTAGCGCTATCCAGCTCTCACCAGGTAAAGCGACAGATGACAGTAACTCCTGTAACACTTGGTTTTGTCCCGACCAGAAAACCTACCCAACCAACGCTATACACTGGGACCTTGCCCAAACAATCATGAGTTCCTGACGAATGCTCCTCGTGACACTGACCTCACGAACCTTAAGGCTACCTCTCTTAATAAAACCAGGTCAACCTACTGTAAAACTTTCAGTGTGAGATTGATCGTATGGGTTGAACTCGCCAGTCTCTTGTCAGGGAAGAACACTACCAAAACCCTAAACTGTTTACCACCCCAATGTGAGGAACCTAGCTAAAGCCAGAGCACTACAAAAGGCTTGTGTTAGACCCCCGTGACATCAGGTGACCGCTACAAGTCATTTCTTACTAAAGTGGATTTGGTATGTGAGGTTTCATTCCTCACCACTAAGTGTTAGTTTCCCTTCATCCCAGAGAGGAACACGCATCAAATGTTGGCATTGGATTATATTGAAATCTGTTATCACTCTATCAAAAATTGGTATTTTCTAGAAATATTTCGCACAGCCAAGCACATCCTCATTTCCTCCATTTATATGGGTGGTGAGATAGGAGATTGTTGCGTATCAACCAGAATGCCATTCTCACACCCTCCCATTTGTGGCCGACCAGGTGAGGGTGGAGGGTGAAGGGAGCCTGTGGAGGGGCGGTTGTTGTTTTGATCATTGAGCTGTAGCTCATTAACAATCTGGGCTTCTTTAGCATGTCACTTACCCTCGTCAATTTGTGCACATTGTGTTAGAACAATGTGTGCTTTAAACTACCTCAGTTACCGTTTTTAACCATTTTCCACCAATTTTATTGACGTGTGGCGTATTTTTTAACTACTAATATGATTTCGCCTCATCAGTGCAAACCTAAATATCTCTACCAACGGGGTCCTATAAACAGTATGAGTCTTCCACAAGTGCCTACTGGATATGCCCCTTGTGCAAGGGCTATTATGGATGCTGAGAAATTGTACTGTTTTCCCCACGGTAAAATTAAACACTCATTTCTACAAGCTGAAATGAGCTGATCACTGAGATGCAGAGATGACGTTACGTAATACCATAGCCCGCCAAGGGATTGCACCATGATTGCAACACCGAGAGAAATGCTGACTCGTGCCGCCTTAGCTGAAATTCCAGCCGACCGGCATTGTCACTTGCCCTGAGGGCGTCATGCTACCTTCCATCCTCATAACCAACCAAGGGCAAGCCAACTAGTATAAATACCAGTACTTGACCCTTATTCACCTGTTCATACTCCACTGCACTGCAAGGTGTTGGAGGAAGTCAACAGATCCTCGCAACCTCGCCAAAGAGTCTAAACTCCTCCGCCGCACTGCAATGTGCTGGAGGAAGCCAACAGGTCCTAGCAACCTTTCCAAGAGTCTGCTCCTTCACCGCTGGGGCCGTCTACTGCCATCCAGGTCTTCTAGATCTACCAGGAGCTCGACTACGCCTTTGCTGATGTCTTCAACATCCTCTAGAGGTCCTCCGGAGCCAACCCCCAAAGAAGTTGTCAACCACGCGTAAATAACACCGTCCCTTCAGGAACACAAAAACTTACCACTGCCTTTCTGGTTAGTGTACTGTATAGGAGGGTGTGAAATTTAGTTATTTAAAACTGGCCCACATTAGTAGTGTTACTAATACATATAAACAGTATAACATCTGAACAGTGGTGTCCGAACGATTGCTTTTTTCGTCTGCTATGAGCCCAGCAGTGCTAAAAAAGTTGTTCTGAAAACAGATGTTTTCTTGCTAGTCTTCTCAGTCTGGGCAAGTTTTTTTGTGCTTCCAGTAATTACGAACATCAGTTTCAGGAAGTGCAAGAGGCTCCTGTAGGTATGTTTGAACTTCATTAACTGCTGAAGAAGCACATATAGCTTGTGAAGAATTATTTTTCATAATGGCAGGTTACAGGTTCCACATGGACTGTGAACCTGACCCTGCTGCTTTTTCCACAGTTTCTGCAACCTGGGATCTTAACCACAGTAGCATGAATTTTAATACATATATTTAGTTAGAACTTACATACCAGTTTCTCATCTTCTACACAATTGCCTTGAAAAACTATTTTTTCTGCTTCTTACTGCAGAGAAATCTTTGCAGCGTCCAGAAAACTTCTGTCGAAGAAAACCTTGCCCTTAAAACGGGGATCTAGCAGAGTTGCAGCTGTGTAAAGCCATATTTTTTTCACTTGCCCACAGAGCATCTTCAAGAATGCCAGTAAATCATTTACCACACCTTGTAAGCCAAAACCAACTGGTGGTTGTACTTGCAATTGTTCAATTTGATGCATGACGCAACCTGCGCTTAGAGTACGTGCACTCTACAAGAATGACATTGCCCCATCTTAAGTTGCAATCACAGATGGGCACGTCACCTCCAAATAAAAATGGTATTGGAGACGGGACACGTGGTCCAACCTAAAGTTGACAGAGCCTCACCGCAACCATTAACCTCATGATCTTTGCTTTTTTCGTTCACCTAATCTCTACAAGAAGCAGTCACATCAACGCCCTTCCCCCAAACAAGCGACCAATTCCACTCAGCTGCTCCCACTAGATGAACAGCGCACAATTTAAATTTTGTGCCACTGAAGAGAGGCGCGCTACCGAGCAGAAAGTCACAGCCTCCACGAGTGCATGAGGGCAAGATATGTCATTGCCTTGCACCGAGTACCGCTGCAGATGAGGATCCAGAAACCCATGTGTGACGTCACAAGCTCCACCTCCAAGAGACGGGGTTAATTTCTCCGCACCCCTCTGAGTGCCACCGAACTGAGAAATTCAATATAAAAGGAATCCCAGCACGGGCCATAGGAGTGATGGCTACACCTTCTAGCTGTGAAGGTCGATGGTGCTAGCACAGGGTGGTCCCCCTCACCTGCGCCAGTGACCCCGGAAGACCCAGTGGCCGCTGACGACATCTACCAGCTTCGGAGGACTGCTACCATCCAGAAGCATTCCACCTCTTCAGCCTCCGCCACCAGCTCCAGACTCGTCAGTGGTTACCAGAGACTCAAGTCAACGTTGTTTCTCAATCACTCCTTCAATAACTTTCTTCCCCTTATCATCCAGGTATTGTAGGTCACTGCAATGTTGTCCCCTCTGGACTTCCCTTAAGGCGCTAGCCTGGCCACGTCTTCAGCAGTTGGCTGGGGAACCATCTCTTGTAAATTACACATTTAATTCCCTTGGACAATACCTCCCCTAATTTAATTTCGAAATTATATTTGAGTATTTATTCTTAAATTAATCTTATGATCAATCTCATTCAACACATTGTGTATTTAACCCAGGTTGCCTTCACCTTGCATTCATAAGAGTTTCCGCAATTAATCAGTTTAAAAATTATATGTATATTTTTTTTTTTTTGGAATTCAAGTACGAGAGTGCAGTTCCACTTGTGACTATTTCTTTTCTTAAAATACGTATTTTAATAAAGAGTATTTTTACAGTCACTTTAGTATTTCTATACTTAGCTTTTAATAAACCCTTTTGTGTCCTTTAAGGAATTTTACTATAATTGTAAGTTGCATTTGATTTTCACGTAAGGTAAAGCTGGCTACACAAACATCGTCCATACAGCAAATTCACATATCTTTAGAGGCCAGCCGAGGTATGCCAAAGTAATACAAGGTGTTGCTAGGGGGATCCCAAAGCACTGGGTACTCCTTTTCCCTTGGTGGAAAAACTTACCTAAGGGACACCAACTGTCAACATGAGGATTTTGTGCTTTATAGTTCCATCCAATAACTGGAGAATGGCTGGACGTGGAACTATAGAGTGGATCACACTTGATAAAGTTGTGCTCTTAGAAGTATACGATAGCACTGCTACCCTTACCCAGCTTCGCCTTACACTTTTCATAGTGAACTATCTTGCTAAATTTGCTTTATGCCACGTTCACATAGAAGTGGGTAAAAACGCAAGTTGAAGCAAGCACTAAAATTCCTATAGGCAGAGATTAATAATACCCTCACCCCAGAAGTAATAGAGCTTAACCCACTTTTCACACCTCCTACCCGAGAAATAAATAGAATACCGTTGGAACATTTATTGTTAGTGCTCTTCGATCTTGCTGTCCTGGGACTCAATCCCACTCTCCTACCAGATTCTTACACTTCCATACCCTCACACATATCCCAAGGACCTACGAGCAATGTAAACACTCCTCCACTGCAATCAGAGTTGGCTGCTGTCCAGCTGCCGGCCGCCCCAGCGAGCCAGTCGAAGCAGAGGAGGGGGCCGCGCCACCTTGCGAACAGCGGGTAACACACACGAGAATAATCTTGTCTGTGTCTCTCGACTTCATCCCAACATGTAAGCCAACTAGACCCACACTTTGTACCAACATCCTGCCAAAACAAGAATAATTCTTTGGCCATGATCACCACGACACTGGCATGACATTATTTGAAGGCCACCACCATCACTAGAACACATTCTGTGTACCGCAAAACTTTGAAAGTGGAAATAATTTTAAGGGATACAGTCTCCAAGTCGCCAACCAATCAGAACGCTCACAAAGATCCCAACCACTACACTATTCTTCCAATGTGGGAAAGACGACCCTCAAATGAGCTAGCTAAGGGGCTTGTGTGTGGTCCCTGGTGATGTCAGGGAATGTCTTTCCAACTCACTTGAAACATAGTGGCACTCCATATTCATTGGACGTTGAGGTTTCAACCCTCTGACACCGCCCACACAGGAGTTGGCATTGTGTCCAACCCCTTTCTGTACAACTGATATCATGTTATTGTACAAGGTGGCCTAAAACACTTCAAATTATGTACATCTTACTATCAGAATTACTTCCAAAATTTATACATTACTTGAGCTGACAATGAATGTAGCTTTATCGAATAGTTGAAGAATATCTGATATGTGCTTCATTAGGTCCCACTCTTAAGAAGAAAGTTGGATTAAAAATTTTAGATCCAATGAAGCAATTACCACTGCCTGCTTTTGCTGGATAAGTCTATCTATCTTATGCATAGGTTCGTTTTGTACAAGTTGATGAGTCTTACATCGCAGTAAAATTTGGGCTATCTTTAAAATTTTGCAAGCTTGCAATGAATGCTTGAAACTGCTTACTATGCACCTGCACACTGCAGTGAGATTGGTCACAAGTTTGGCATTGAGGAGGCCATCTTTAACTACAATCTGCATTGTATGGGCCAGACAATGTAATTACCAGAAACCTGTCTTTCTAGACTGAGTGTAAAATTTCTCATATTGTCTCTTAACACAGCTACAACCTTGTCACTGAGGTGCCATACCCCAATAACTGTGGTCATAAAGGTTGTATGTTATCAGCAGTATGACTGATTTCTGGGAAGGGTAGAACCTCAAGAGCTAAGTCATGTAAACAGTAACTGCTGTCTGCAAAGTGAGCTGTTAGACTCATGTAGTCTTCATTACATGATGAAGTCCACATATCAGTTGTGAAGCTTACATACTAAACTTTCCACCTTGGGTTTCGTTTCGTTGTGCATTTCTGGTATCACCTTTGTAGCAAAGTAATTCCTTGAATGAATAGTGTACTGTGGCTGCAAGTGTTTCACCAGAGCTCTTAAACCTCTAACTTCCACAGTGGAAAAAGGTTGTAAATCCCAGCAAAACATTTTTCCAATTTGAAAGGTAATGTCCTTTGCACGGTGATCACTGATTTAAAACGTGTTTGTCCCTCAAACATTGATGTGAGACTTTGTTGAGATGAACGCACATATATGGGTTTAGTTTTTAGAGCTCCATCATCATCTGTCCCCTGATTTGAGTATGATGTGTTGTCTTCAGGATATGAAACAAAAGGTGTAGTATTTAAATTTACATGCAAAGATGAAAGTCCAGATTTTGAAGGACCATCTTCTGTTGATTTCATATCAAGTTTTCGTTTTTTCACCATGTATGCAGAATGCTGCGACTCAAGATGTTTTCGCAGGCTGCTTGTAGTATGACTCTTACCACCACAAGTAATTTTTTAGAACATATGTTGCATACCACAAAAATGTTCGTCCGTACAGTTGATTCGAAAATATTCCTAAACCTCACTTGCCATGATAAATGTTCTCCAGTGCATGAAATTATTTAAAAAGTTCCAAGAATAGCACAGTGAAAACATGTTATTAGGTTTTACAACAAAAGAAAACTTCGTCAAGTCACATGAAACTGCTAGGCACAATAAATGTAGAATGTAGATTGATAATACTATAACAGGCTTGTGTTTACCATAAATAAAACGAAGCTTGGGGGGATTGGAGATTTTGAGCCAGAAAAATGTCAGGCATCACATTACCATCTGTGGAGTATTAATCGCACATGGTATATTTGTAAACATTGCAACATAATACAAATTTTCTGTCACAAATGTTTTGTAGGGCAGAAATTAGTCAGAAATTATTATGTTCGTACGGTATCATGACTTAATATTTACAGTCATACAAAATTTCATTGTGGCTCATACACGCCAAAATGCAGTATTCCATTAGTGGAATAAAAAGTTATTATCTGTCACATGCAAATTAATAGTGTGATGTTCTTTATATAAGTCCTGTTGAAATAATCCACTATGTGCCAGGTTTTTTCAACATTCTTTTTTATTTGATTAAGTAAAGTATAGGTCACACAAAAAGTGAGGCCGTGTTTAAATTAGCACTTCCAGAGGTCATGTTGTACTTAGTATTTTAGTATTTATTTAGTTTTTAGTATGTAACGAAACTTGCTAAAATACGAAACTACCAAATTGCAACCATCTTTAAACAAGTAATTGTTGACAGGGATTGAACATAAGCTACTAAATGGTGAATTCGAACAAGGCCAGCACTGTTTTATTTTCCGATTATTTCCGCATCTCATATTAATACGCACGAAATAATATTGGCATGAGTGATTCAATTACTGGCAAAAGTCAAGTAATTTTAAACATTTTTGGAGAGGTGATATGTTATCTATTTCTAGTAATTGGTTTTTAATGCTTCGATGCTTGGTCTTCCGATTCTTAATTACACAATTCTTCAAGAACCACGGCCATCGAGGAATCATGGAATAAAGTTTGACATCCCTAAAACTTTGAATGTTTTAACTAATATATATATATATATAAATAACTATTTGTACAGATACAGCAATAAACACACACTTATACAGAAATTTCCATTCAACTCTGAAGCAAGACACTCTGCGCAGCTATAACATACACTCGACTTTGCCCTATCTGAATGCTGTTTCATTTTGCCTTAGGCGAGTTATTTGCGGTATTTGAAGGGGTTGGACGCGTGTCTGCAGGGTACACCCTCGCAATGGTAGATGATATCAGACACATCAGTGATTACATGCCAACACCCTGAGGGGAGACTGTATTATCTGCCGAGCCACCGAGCCCGCCACCCAAGGTCACATAATTCTATGGCACACCAGGGTAGGCACCATACATCCTAGGAAGAAATAAAATATGAAGGCTGCTGCATCAGCGATTTCTCCTGCAGCAGAGTATGCTAGCAGACAATTCGAGGGGAGGAGTTTATCTCCCTGTTCACACCTCGCCTCCTCCGGTCCAGTGATCAACCAGTATATAAGGCCCTGCATGGCCCAAAAATGTCAGTCCATGCTTCTTCCTCCGCTCTCTTCAGTGCCGGGTGAAGCCAACTATTGATGTCAAACACCACCAGAAGTCTCTTTTGCACCTGCAGCAATGCCCTCAAGAGATTCTGGAAGATTACACCACCAGTTCCTGAAGACGCAGACAGCTCCTTCCGTACCACCCTCTGGTAACTGTCCCTTCAGAAATACCACTCCTGTCTTACCCAACGGCAACTGCAACCCTTACCACTACCCTTCCGGTAGTAACCACCAACGGTCCCTTCAGGACAACAAGGTAGATAGTTAGGGAAAGTTGTAGTAAACTACCTAGTATATTTTATTGCCTCCTTATCAGGTTAGAACCAGATTTCCTATACCTAGCGGTGCATAGCTTAACTTCTGTGTCAATTCAGGTTAGTTTTAGCAGGTAGTACGAGCCAACATGCATATTCTCAGTGAATATACATTTGATCTAAACTGACTTCTAAGTACTGATTTCTGAGCATCACTGTTGTAGGAGATATCCCTATCCCTAACTCCTAATATAGATCTTACTAACTCCACTTCTTCTCGATACCTTTATATATATATATAAAAACTCTTTAGGATAGGGAAACTTACGGTGATGGATAAACCAATAAGAAATATTCTATATATAAAACACGTTTATTACAACAACCATTAATACTTGAACAGATACAATTATCTTCACGTAGAAAAATAAACATCAGTTACTTTACTTCTGCAATCTCTCACAGTGATTAATACAATAAGATGCTATTGCTAGCTTTGCCAGAATATTATTTAGTTCACTGATTAATAACGGGGCCTCGAGATCTAAGATGTAACCTAACTGCCAAGCCGGAGTTATGCTCACCATATATTGTAGAATTGTAGAGTGCAGTGTGGCCTGGAGCTCCTCCAGACCCTGGTATCAAGTTTCCCTCGTCTTCATACCGTTCCGGCACTACACATCATTGCTTCTCAATCACACTCTCGATTCTGGGAGGGGTGGGGGTACGGCACGCCAAGCTTTTATAGCCAGGTGACAGTGGGTCACACAAGGTGTGTTGTACAAACAGGGGGCTCTCAAGGAATCGAGTCCATGCTACCTTACCGTGTCATGTGCAGCCCCCTGGCGCCCGCCACACTACCCCCAAGGGCGAAATAGCAGTCCATCCTGGCTGCTGTAGGTTAGGTAGTTAACTCAAGACATCCTGAGAAGGCAGGGTTGAAGTGGTGGGGCAGAGGAGCTCAAGCTCAGACGTCGACTTGTAGGTGATTGGTGGCATGCGCAATTATATATAAGGGCAGTGTCGTAGGTGGAATACTAAATTCGAGGCACCGTTTTACAAGGAGTAAGTACTCAACTGAAAAATTATTGATAAATGGCAAGGTAGGAAATATGTATAAATCTTACATTAATCATAAAATAACATTTGAAAATATAAAAGATTTGAACACAAAAAGGCCTATGCACGTTGTGTAGCAAGACCATGGGATAGAGGTAGGTACATCCATTGCCACATTTAACGTTAAAAAGCCCCCAAAGACTAGGCGGTGAATGTGGGTAAAAGGGAATCTAAATTTTGTGCACGCTTGTGGTACTAATTCACTCAACAATGTGCCAGGAAGTTACTTTTACCAAATTGTATACTTTATAAGAGTTTGTTATATATGCCAGCTGGATAAAATATGAAATTATATAATTGTCATTGATTGAAATATTAGACATAGTTATTAAGAAGACAATAATAAACTGAAAAAGGGAAACTAAAATTCTAGGTTAGTTACTACCTGTAGGAAAGTTAGTTTTCACATTCCAAATTTGGCTATGCTGCATGTGGACACCGTGTTTTGTCAGGACTGTGCAGTGATATTACTACTGAGGTGGCAGTTCGCTGTCTGGCAGCATGTTACTGTTTTTGCAACTTTAAAATTACTTATTCACCAGCAGTTATTGAAAGCCTTATGCAGCTAAGTACAGTGAACACATATACATATACATTAATAACACTTCTTTGTTACACTTAATATACTTCAATTAATTAAAGGTGATTTTGTTATTCGTTGGTCCCATATGGGAAGTACTTAACATTGGTAGGAGATTATTTTAAGAACAATTCAAAGTTTACACGTAAGGAACCTAATTTTAGATGGTACAAGTGATTAACAATTTGTACAGGAACAATAGCATTATGTAATAGATTTGGAATTTTTCAAAGAGAAAAATATATGTACAGTTTTTTATTCGTTGTAGCACGTGGCTCAAACTGCTTGTTGGTAGTGTTTTTGCACTTTTTGATGCACCATGTCTTTTCATAAGTTTGTTGCACTTTAATTAACGTTCACTTTGAAGTTCATGTCAAATGTCTTTTAGTGAACTGTAATACACTTTTTTATTTTCATATTAAAGTGATAAAACTGTGCTTGAAGACACTGAAATGATTGAAGATCATGATATGATATACATGATTCATGAAATCAAAATTACTATAAAGTATTCATATATATCTACTAACTCAATCTTAATTTAATGATAGCTCTCTTAATTTTACAATTTTGTAAGATTTTTATTTGTTTCACATTGTACATACATTTAAAAGATAAGATAGAGGTTGTAAAAGCCTCTTAATAATTATTTGTGGTACTGGATTACCAAGTACCTAACCCTAAAATCTAAAACTATAATGTTTGGAGAAAACATCAGTACATATAGGGATAATAAAAAATAAGTGATTGGTTACAAAAGAAAACATAAACACTGATTCAATATCTACACATATGTATATATGCTTTAAGAGGCTGTAATAGTAGCAATGTTAGGTTGCTTTCAATTGAAATGCCTTAATCTGACGTGAATGCATTCATAAAATATCATAATTTAATCTAGTTGATGCCGTCGGGTGAGACACGAGACGAACGATGACACAAATACTGGTAATTTGGGCACCAGCGGTGCTTCCCAATCACCGCACTATTGAGACTCAGGGTTCTCAGTTATGTTGTGGGTTCTGTGTGTCCGTCTCATCTGTGCATACTTACAAACACATTGGCAATACTAAACTTTCAATAAAATCACTGAAATAAACAATAGATAAAACGTATGTGGCTAGGACACTGTCACTACTGAATTAATAATAGAGTTCACTGTAGACTTGTTTTTATTGATATTGTTTTTACACGTCAACTTGCCAATGAAATGGTTATCTCGGTCATGACTAGCCAATTTCGCTTGGGTGCTCCCCAACCTGTAATTAATTTAGCGCATGCCTAAATGGATGATCTCACCGAGATGCGTGAAAGCACAGCCTTCACAAGAGGAGAGGGCCGACAGCCGCTAGGGTGGACTGACGGTTTTTCCCTGAAGGCAGGACACTGTGATTTACCAATGAATACCCTTAATACACATGAACATGAGTGATTACTCAGTGTCACTAACGCAAACTCGTCGGGGCGGTGACGGCCTATACACAGATTCGGTTAGGATGGCAGTAATTGCACAGTACACTAACTACACTATTACATAGACTCTTGAATGATACATGAAATAAGATGGGACACAAGATGAATATTCACAATAAACACACACATGTGTGAAAACAAGCTTAGGTGGCGCAGATGCTGCTGGATGAAGTTCGTAGCAGACCGCGTGGTGCAGGTGAAATTGCAATATTTCTGCGTGGAAACTGCAAACTAAATTCAGATAAAATATTATTCGTGTTTGGCAAATGGTTTTCTTTATGATTAGCGTTGTTACAGGTTTGTAACATGCCTGATGGCGATAAAATCAAACATTACTGTGACCGCGTGGTCAAGTACAAAGCATCAATTTATGTGAAAAATACATTAAACCCTAAAAAAAAATTCATAGAACCCTGAAATAAATGATGGCACATACAATGTTATATAAATAAACTCTTAAAATGCAATGATGGCGTATACAAAGACTTGGCTTCAGTCTGCCATGTGGTTATACGTGATGTTGCCGTACAATAGTCAAACACGAAAATTACCCCTAGATACTTACATAAAAATAAAACTCACAAAATTACATGTAGCAATTATGCAGACGTTACACTGAAATGCCATAAACATAGGCAGATGACATCTGATTCAAATGCGCGAGTCGCGTGACCTCTCCGACATCTTTCTCTTCCTTCTCCTTTATTAAGTTAAAAATGCCGCAAGGGCATAAGAATTAACAAAATGGAGGCATAATGCTGGGGAAAATGTCTGGCAAAAACGTACACAAGCAAAGATTAACCGGTAAACTACATTGACCATGAAAACCTAAATCAGTGAACAAAAGTTGTAGTGCGTATGTGACAGCATCTTACCTTGCCAGCTCTCCTCGGCAGACTGTCCAGATACAAGCGTCGCATAGACCTATCATGGCCGCCTACAGGGTTCAGATAAGCGGAAGTGCTATGCACGCCGAGTGAAATATTTTATATTGAAAATAAAATGGCACAAATTAAATTTAATATTGTTTTACATTTCTATAATTTTGTTATGAATTTCAATATTATTTTAATGTCTCTTTGTGATGGCGTTCATGTCAGAATATTAAGTGCTCTTAATCTCGGCGCTGCAGGTACTTTGAATATTCATAAACAAACAATTAAAATTACTACAAGCACTTTAAAACATTTTAAGACATATTAAACACTATAAAGACAATATAACACATTTTACCATGAAATTAACATTTATAGGAAAGTTCAAAATTGTCGGCCTCTTTGCGCACGTACTGTACACGTGACACGTGAATGCCGTCATGGGCTCTAGCGCTGCTGGATGTTAGCTGGCATCATAGTATTAAACTTGCAATTGCAAGGAGTGAAAATTGTACCTTTTCTAGTGATAGTTACTCCCTTGTAACCCAGAGGTCTCATAAAATAAACTCATGATATATAAAAATATGTTCCAGATGGAAAATAATTAATGGTATTCCTTAGATACCAGACAACCATGTTCAATTTGGCAACCAATACTTTAATTAATTATAACCCTAATATCGCCAAGCCCTTCTCTTAGGAGTGTAATGAAATACTATAACTTATAAATACTTGGCTATCTATAGGCCAGATAAAACTACTGTAGTTAATTAAGTAGGAGTTTGTAAGTGTGTCAATCAGTGGAGGCTGGTGACTTTTGAAACTGGGAGGGCTGTAGCAATCCTAACTCATATCATTACAAATATCATTTTTTAAATAGGCACAGTGATACATATATTGCGTACAAGAGGCTTAAGTAAGTATAGCTTATGTAGCGAAATACAAAAAATAAGTGTGGTTGTTTGAAGAAAAATGTATCATCGCCCGATTTTTAATGGTCAATATACTGTGGCCGCTGATTCATAGCTAATCACTACCACAGGTATGTATTTGTTTTAAGTTTTTTTAGGTTATATGCCTTCCAACCAGTACCTACAATATGTGGTACATTACACGAGACGACGAGAAATAACATAATAATACAAATTCTACCATAATAGTGATGATGATGACTTAAATATACTAAAACAAATATTTTTAAAACCAAATACTAATTTACATAGCCTACAGTACATGCAAATTTCATGTCAAATTTAAATTAGATGATTAAAGTGGCATATCTTAATTAATATATTAGTAAAAAAAAATCCATTCCTCAACCTGTACGTGCTATCTAAATGGCAATGTACATTCACCTTGCCAAGCAATGAAAATTTTATGGCATTTTTTACATGTTGGGAACATGATTTATGTATTTTAACTTTGTCTCCCAAATGTTTTAAATCTTTTACCCCATTGATAGTCCACGCAAGATCATTAGGTTTCATTAGCAAAAAAAATAAACAAAACAACACATTTACAACTCACACCCGCATAGCCAGTGCGCGAGATTGTATGTACTTACGTCGAATTTTCTCGTATACGAACCATTTACTACCTTGACTTTGTTGTTGAATTATATTTAACTGTGGCCTTGCTGGTTCCAGATTCTGTAGCTCTTGTCTATTCTCGTAATTGAAAAACTTTGTCGTAATACGGTTTAAAATGTTTCTTCCCAAATTAACAATTATTTACAAGTTTACACAACACGACATTAACAACAATTCAACCCTGCTTCTGACAGATGCTCATAGCTCATCATTAATTAACAACAAACTTATTCAGAGTATTAGGCACTATATTTGAAGCTCACGCGAGTTTGAACGATATCTATAAATAAAAAATATTCAAAATAAATACAAGCATTGTTAAGAAATGTGGTTAACAACTACAAAAGAGTGGAGCGTAAAAGTGTGCTTACAAAACATGTAGTTTTGTTAACTTTGTCAAGTTCCAGGAAACCGTTTTTTTGTTCGCAGAGGGGCGCGTCCAGTTCTCTCCAATTTACATCATGCGATTGGCTGAAAAGCGCCAAGTCCCCGAAGTCTTCTCTCCCTCCCGTAGCACCCTAGTCCTATGTTACGGTCATCTCTCTCTACTAGCTCTACCCACATCAGGATAAAGAATCTGCCGCCCCACTACTTGACATTTCCAAAAACATGTATCTCGGGACGAGAGTCTCGTCCATCTCAAAAACATTGGCTGCGAAATAACCTCCGTATTCGTACCCAGTAATATTTACTGCGTAGCAGATAAGTAGAGGTATGTGTTCTGAGATTTTATTATGAGGGCTGCGCCCTGCAGCCCTAACTCAGCAGCTGCCACTGGTGTCAATATGATTGAAAACTTGAGTAGTTTAACATACAGGGCGACCACTGTAAATAAGAGGAAACCTATAATGCCTAGTAAAAAGTAGTGAAAATGTAGAGGATCGATAACAGAAAACAGTTTATTTTCTCAGAACCTACTATATCTGTACTCTGAATGAAATTCTGGCAAAACTGGCAACAACGTATGTTTTATTTGCCAGTTTGTGTCGAGAGCTGAAGTAATATTTTTTAATTGTATTCTAGATGTGAGCATGAGTTGTTGGAGATGAAATGATTTGTGGTTTAACCAGTGTACTGGAATTACGGTCTTCTGGAGTAGTACAGTGGATGCTACCACATTACATATGTGTGTAGCCTCTACTATTATTTTCTCATGTGTGGCAACATGACAGCTCAACATGTAGCTCAACGGTGCTCAATTTGTAGTTCTGTACATCGGCATTGAGACAGCTATTTGAACATCTTAAAACAGTACCTTTGGGGGGGGGGGTTGGTAAATGCATACTGGTGGGGAAGAATGGAGTGGATTGAAAATGAGTTGTCATGAGAACAATGAAATTTGCATGTCGAGAACAATTCGCTGGCATCTGACAGCAGAATGGCTGCTTTAATACTTTTTTGCATTTTCACACATTAGCAATTCCTTGGAGATGTCAGGTGACTGTGATATAGCTTTGACAATGCCCTTATTAGGATCAATTGCCACAAGGGTAGATGGAATGTGAATTTTGCATGTATGATTTTTTAAACGATATGGAACGGGAATTACTTTATAAATTTTCCAGTTTGAGTGAGTACGAATGACAAGTTTCTGTAATTTAATAACCAACTGTGTACTGGTAAAACTACATTCAGCCAAATTGTTGGTGTAGTATTTAAGTAAATCTTTTGTGTCAATACTTAAGGTAAGGTTGAGTTTGTGTATTTCAACTTCAACTTGTTTAAATCATGAGTCAACTGTGACTTGTTTATAGCCCTTAAGGGCAGTCGACTGATCTGGCAAGAGTGAATATAAGTTTGCATCAGCTCCTTAATAACCACATTGTTTATTAGTTGCATAATGCTTGTTGATAGGAGAGTGAATTATAGTTCAATGTTATTTTAATTGCTTAAGGCTGACTGTTGGCTACGTAATATATCTGAGAGACCATTAATGGTCTTTGAAAGAGAATTTACTTTGTCTGTGAGGTTATGGTCAAGCTGATTTATCACCTTAAGGGTGACATTGAGTGCTGAGTTGGTGACGTGTATGTTGTCAGTGTGCTCGTATATTTGGTTGTCGAGTTGGGCATCATTATCTAACAGTGCCTGCAAGTGCTTGTTTGTGAGCACGTTGCAGCTCAATGTGCTTATGCCGCTGAGGACCTGGATTCCTCTCTTCTGGCGAAAGTGAGTACTCGCATCATCCAAGAACTCTTGGAGAACACTACACTCCACCGCCTGTAAATAATCATACAACACTTTGCCTTTTTGTGCAAAGTAGAGGTACAATTCGCACATGCTACATGCAAGTACTGGTCCAAACTCTCAGGGGTTTGCGGAAAATTCAAAGGAAACACGTAAACAAGGGGTATGCTGTCTTCGTAGATGAAGTCTACCGCTACCAGAGCCCAGTAGACTCCAGCATGCACGCGGTACGTTGCCAGCAGCGTGAGAACAGCTGGCAGGAGAACACATAGTGCTGTCATGACCTTGACGGTGCATTGATTGAACTGCCAATGGTGTCACGCAAAAGTAGCAGCTCCTTGTAGTTGCTGCTGTGGCACCGCATGCGGTGTGAGATTGGCAGGCTGTGTGTGTGCTGCAGCAGCTAGGAAGTCTGGGCTGATGCCTCGCGTTGCCGGATCCCTGCTATGCACACATTTGCTGAGCCCGGGCCAGTGTCAGTACGCCCCAGTCATGGCACAAATAGGCTGTGTTCGCTCTGCTTCAAGCTGTACACTGAATGGTTCACGTCAGTTCAATCCTCCAGAAAGACAACGCATCATACTGTAACATATTTAAGGAACATTTTAACTATAGAACATATACATCTGATAAACTAGGTTCGACAAAACATGAAAATTTCACATTAAAGCGGGTTTCGTGTGACGAGTGCACACTATGTGATATTTAGGTGGCCCAGTTTTGTTGGTTCTAATATGTATTATTAATTCACCTAATATGTCAACAACCTGGAAAGGCCCGTGATAGCGATGAGTGAGTGCCTTCTGGCAGCATCTGTTTCGTACGCAGATGTAATCATTGATACAGATTGTACTTTCCTTATAATATTGGTTGAACTGCTTGGTCTGACTTTGTTGGGCGTGAATTAAGTTGAGTTTGGCCATTTCACTGTTTTGCATAAGTTTTTGGCACCTATTGTGTGCTTGGGGCGAGTGTTAGCATGTGACCACTTGCGCTGGAAGGGCGGCTTCTACTTCATGAAGCAAGTAAAAGGGGGTGAATTTAATCGTGTTATTAATACTGGTGTTATAATTGAAGGAAATGAAATTGACATATAAATCCCAGTTCACTAGATTCGTGTTTGCACACGCAGTGAGTTGTTCACCAATTATGCAGTTCAAAGCTTCTACAAACCCGTTACTCCTAGGATTATAGGCCGTAGTTGTAAATTTCTTAATGCTTAGAAATTGTAACAGATGACTGACCAATTAATTCTGAAAACTTGTACCTCTGTCAGTTAAAATTTGCTCAGGGCAACGAAATTGGAGAACGACTTGTTTAATAAAATCCGCACATGTAGTGGTGTCAGTAGAGGGAACAGCCTTAGCAATGACGTAGCGAGTAGCATACTCAGTCATGACTAGAATATATTTATTTTTGCGGATAGTGGTGGGGAGAGGCCCTTTTATATCCAACGCTCACATCTTCGGAAGCGGTTGGGGCAGTATAGGTATTAGTTGACCCATCAGTTTAGAATTAATGGCCTTAGATTTTGACAGGTATGTGGTATGACTTTACATATCTCTGTACATCGGCGTTCATGATATCCCAAGACCTTGAGGGTGCCAAAATGCCCTCCGGTGAATATTGCATCATGATGAGTTTGTATAATTTCATTGAAATATTTGTGGAACAAGGGTCAATTTGGATGGGCCATGAGGCATATTAATCTTAAAAAAATATCTCACCATTTGCTGTTATCTCATATCTACAGCTCAAATGATGGTACTTAGTATCGGCTTGATCTGGATTCAATAATGCTAATTTGAGTTTTTTGATGTGCGGGTCACGATCGTATTTGCCCACAAATGGGGATGTGTTGACAGAGATGGGGCGTAAGTGAAAAATGGAATCGTCATCAATTTTGATATATTCCTGCTCATGGGTGTATATAGGTAAAAAGTGCAGTATCTCCTACTTACTAACAATAAGTATTTTACATATCAGTACCAGATCAATACAAGTTTTCTCTAGCTGAGGGGTGCTATTTTCTTTAACTACCTGAACATTGACCTGATACAAGGTCGAAATAATTTTACAGATCGTGTACATGGGGAAGATATCTTCGTTTGCTAGAGCCTTGGCTATACTATCTCTATCTTGCTCTTATTATTGTTATTTGAAGCAGTATTTAATGTAATCCCAATGAGTTTTACTGTATTTGGCAACAGTGATTCTAATTTCATTTGCCTTATTTGTGTCCTGTAAGGGGGCATCCGCTAACGCTGTGTAAAATGAGGTGTATGTCAACATGTTTTCTTTAAATGTCTAAGGAATGTTGTTTACTGTGACTGTACGTGTTGGGACTGGAGGTGTAGTGGTGATTCTGCTGAGGGCATCGGGGAGGATGTTCAGTTTACCTCATACAATATGTGCTTCGAAGTCATATTCACTGAGCGCTATAGCCATTTTGTGGATTCAGATATTGTGCTCCACCATAAAGTGCAGATATAAGAGGGGGGGGGGGGGGTTATCTGTTTCAATTTTAAATCTCCTACCATATAGATACTGTCAGAAGTGGTTACAAAGATATCTAATAGTCCCAAGTTCTCTCTTAGTGGTATTCCAGCGTGATTCCTGATCTGAAAGTTTCTTTGACCTAAAAGCAATAATAGATTGTTGTTTATACTGCGGGTCTACCTGTAGGAGTGCTCCGCCAACTGCATCATTACGCACATCACAGACCAGAATGATTTCTTTATTCTCGTCAAATCTTTGTAATACAGGGGCCTGTAAAATAGTCTTTTTCAAGTTTCTGAATGCCTTCTGATGGTCCACTTAAATGGAATATTATGTTTAGTCAAGGCAATAAGAGATATTGCTATTGTTATATAGTTCATAATATAGCTTCGCAAATATGACGTGATGCAGAGGAAAGTACGTAGTTGCTTTAAATTCGCCAGCTTCGCTATTTTTTCTATAGCTGACAATTTATCAGGGTTGGTTGAAATACCGTTAGGGGTAATTATGTGACCCAGTACTTTTACAGTTTGCTCAGCAAAGGTGCATTTTTTTGTGTTGAATTTGACATTAAACTTGTGTAAATGCTCAAAGGATTTTATTTTTTTTTTGTATTTTAGCTAAATGTTTGTCAAAAGTGTTTCCCAGAATAAAAATACTGTCTATGTAGGCTATGGCCGCTGTCCATCTAAGGGGACCTATAATAAACATTTGAAAATATTGTGGGGAGGTGCTGAGCCCCATTGGCATTCTTTTATATTCAAATAACCCGATGCCGCCAATTTTGAATGCCAATTTCAACCTGCCCTGTTCCCTGATGGGGATACTATAAAAACATGAATATAAATCTAGACTTGTTATGTAGAGGGAATTTCGCAGAGCATTCAAAATGTCCTCCGTCCTTGGTAATGGGTATTGTACCTTAGTGAGATATTGATTTAATTGCTTGAAATCCATTAAAAACGTTAAGCCTCCACTCTTCTTAGAAATCACCAAACTTGGAGCAGAATAGGGCGAGTCTGTTTCCTGAATAGTTCCTGCGTCAACTATATCCTTTATTTTTTTAAAAGCTCATCTCTGACTTTGAGACTAATTCGGTATGGGCGAGTCGCTATAGGTTTGTCAGTTGTGAGGTCTAATTTTATTGCAAAGTCTTTCGCCTCAGTTAACTCTAAAATAGAGTTTGCAAACTGATTGTTGTAGGAATAAATAATGCCGGCTATAGCAGCTGTCTGTGCATCCATTAAGTTTTTGTTTATATGAGGCAAGCCAGGAGGATTTGATTCAAAAGCCTCTAATGCTTTTAAGGAATATTCAAAAGAAATATTGGAATTGACTGTAGAAGGCCATAAGTGTAGCAAAACCTTTAATAATTTGCTAGGATCGTGGCCATGAATAAGCATTATGTCTTGTTTCAAAATTGGTGTAACATCATAATGTTTGATGTAGCCAACACCGAGGATTAAGTCCTGTTGTAGATTAACGACAACCAAAACCTCTGAGGGTATGTGTGCCCTGATATATTTAAATTTATGTTGGTTTCATATTTAGGTGGAGTTAAAACACTCGTAGCTGAGACTAAAGTTATTTGTTCCCTTAATGGAAAAAGACGACTGGATATCAGTGTACTAGTTATACAACTACGAGAGCATCCAGTATCCACCAGTGCATAAAATTTAGTTCACTTAATTGTAGCTGGAACGTGGGGTGTTGCTGGTTTGAGTATGGTATGCTGACAATCCGCCTTGAGTGTAGGGTGTCTGTATTTATTAAAGGAAGTTGGAGGTGCAGGCTCGCTCAGTGTGTTTTTCAACAATAATTCATCATCGCAGGCCTGGCTCGCAGTATTGTGAAAACACTGTGTATTGGGTATGATGCAATTCTTATGTGAGTCCTGTATGTAAACTGTTTGAGGTGTTAGTCCAAACTTGTTTCTGAAATGCTTGAAACTATCCCCATTGTCTGTAGAAAACTCAAAGGTTTGTTTCGGAAACAAAGTACAATGCCTGGCATTATGTCCAGCATAAAAACTGAGTGCGCATGTGTCGTACACGAGCCTACGTGGGCCGGCAACTACCTGTTTGTGGGTGACACTTTCGTGATATTTGGCTGCGTCGCGAAGTGGGTCGTGCTGTGGCGGAGGTGTGTCAACGCTGGTCGGGAGTGCAGGAGGGGGGGTGACGTGCTCGAGTGAATCGGCTGCACCAGCGCAGTGTGCTGCGTTAAATGTTTACATGGGCCTAACTGCATTTTCCACGTTTGTCGTCGGCTCTCACTGTGTTTGTTTTGCTGCTACTTTGCCTGACCTACTTGCAGCTGCTGGCCTCATTGGTGGTGCTAAAGTTCTTTGTTTTGTAGTAACTGGCTTCGACAGTGACGTAAAATGTATTTGCGACATGGAGTGTGGTACTGTATTCTCTGTTGGCATGCACACATTTCTTTGTTTAGGGGGGTAGGTTGTGTTAAACAGGCAGGCTGCTACGGGAATCAAACCTAGCAATGTTGGCATATGTGCGCTGTTGCACAACTTTATTGAATATAGCCCAACATGTGTCACGGACTCGGACCTGCTGTTCCTGGGTTGGGGGGGGGGAGACGATTTTCCCTGTAATTGTGTTCACAAACTTTCCCATGTAGATATCGGTAATCTCTCTTGTGTGTCCTGAAGGGCCCTCCCTGTTGGTGTGTGCGGTGGTTATAGGGTTCTGCATATCTGTATGTGTTGCTATTCTGTGTCAATTCAATGTGGGTGGGGTGGTTGTACCTGGGTTTAACGTGCGGGCTTCTGTGGTTGGTGGGTGGGGGTGGAAGGGTATGTGTTTGAACATGTTGCACTGGGCATTTGTATTTGTTTTTGAGAGTGTCCGACTGTTGTTTCAAAAGAGCAATTTCCTAGTGAAGTTTAACATCTTGTGGGTTCTGTGTAGTCTGGTCGATGTTCTGTGTGTATCTCTACATGCCACGCTCAATGTTTTGTATGTTGTGTAGCAGCTGGTATAGTGTTTTGTTCTGTAGCAGCACAAGTTTTTTGACAAGCTCGTGTGTGTGTGTGTGTGTGTGTGTCTCTCTCTCTCTCTCTCTCTCTCTCTCTCTCTCTCTCTCTCTCTCTCTCTCTCTCTCTCTCTCTCTCTCTCTCTCTCTCTCTCTCTCTCTCTCTCTCTCTCTCTCTCTCTCCCCCTCCCCCTCCCCCTCCCCCTCCCTCCCTCCCTCTCCCCTCTCTCTCTCTCTCTCCCTCTCCCTCCCTCTCCCTCCCTTCCCCTCCATCTCTCTCTCTCTCTCTCTCTCTCTCAAAATTTGCTTATAACCCACATAAAAAAATTTAAAAAATGTTTGCCACAGTGAAGACAGATGATAAACTAGTTGCTCTAAGACTTTGTACGTTTAATTTGGCTTTACCTTTGGTAAAAACATTATTTTTCCCTTCATTAATTTTGCAGTAATTTTTAAAACTAATAAAACGGACATGAACCATTTTTAAATTTTCCAAGTCCTTTTCATTGGTAACATGTGGACTAAAATTTAGCTGTATATTAAAATAACCAGATTTTACTCAGCTCTTAATTTGATACTGCCAATTTCTATAATGTTTTTTTCATAAATACATGCCAGCATCTATCTGCCTAAAAGGGCAGCAATTTTGCCCTTTTCCCATGTGACCTGAAGGGTCCCTATCCATTTACATATTATTTCATTACTTATATTTTCTGCTAACGACCCAGGAATCAGCCACACTCTCCAAGAAGGCTGATCCCTGGTGTGCGTGCATGCGTGCGTGCGCGTTATAGATTTATATATATATATATATATATATATATATTCATGGTCGCCGGGCTCCCTCCTAACCTGGGGGTTTTCAAATTCCCAACTAATAGTAGCATAGAGAATATTTTATTATATGCTACATAATTCTCAAAACTTGTTGAACACTGACTTCCGCCGCTCTGGCGATCAAGATTTCTGGCTCCACGTGTTCTCCTGGTGAGGTGCGCTTTGGTCACGTCAGCTACTTCAGTGCCGCCACACACCAGTTGGGCCTACAATGCGAGCAGCAGGCCCATAGCAGTATGGCGGTTTGTTAGGTAGCGAGCGGAAGCTATGTCGGTGACCAACTTTACGTGTCGGGCGGCACCTTGTCGTAACAAGGCACTGACGTCTTGAAGTAGGTGTGTAGCAGATGGTAAGAAATCTTAGTTGGTAAACACGTAACACGTAAAAACACATTTTCCAAAGTGTCGTTCATACGGGAAAACTGTGTTAAATTTTTGAACAGACATGCTGTGTTGTCGGCGAACGAGCGAGCAAGGTGGAATAGTAAGAGCGGGCAGTCAGCTCGAGGCACAAAATTCTTGAAAGTTGTGATGGTCGCCACACACTTGTCAGATGTTGATCCAGCCCTTCTGGACAGCAGACGGCCCTAACTGCCTATCACCCACACCAGTCAGCACTCCAGCTTCCAGGACACTGCCAGCAGCAGCCGTCAGCCACCTCCTTTGCGTCAACGGCTTTTGCACTCATGCAGAGATTACATTATTCCTCGAGCAGGACCCTACCAGGTTTGAGGAGGCCCCCAGTGCAAACCTTCAAGTGGCCAATCCGGCAACACATGATAGAGCAGTGAATTGATCTTTATCTTGTAAAGGGTTACCAAATGTTTGTATATAGCATGCTTAATAAATAGTAATTTCGTGAAAATTTAAAAGGGGAAAAAAAGGCAACCCCCATATTTTCAGCACCACAAGTTTCCATTTATGTACCATGTTTCTTTTCTCAATGAAGTATCTCAAAGAGTTAGTGAAAAGGAAAATGTGTTTTCTCTTGCAGCCAAAGACTTAGTGAAAGAAAATGAAATATTGATGATATACCTGTAACCCATGTCATATGTATGTATGTAGGCTTAGTATTTACTTTTGTGAGAGAGCTAGATTTTTCTTTCTTCACAGCAACGCTCCTCAAGCTCGGGGGGAGTTGCAGTGTGCCGATATTTAGACTTAGGCATGTCATAATATAATATGATGCTTTACGGTAGGGTGTTCTGTGTGTAAAGCCGACAAGCAATGTTTGTATTAACATCTTGTGAAGCAGACAAGCAGCATTTAT
Organism: Dryococelus australis; assembly: GCA_029891345.1. Taxonomy (NCBI): domain Eukaryota; kingdom Metazoa; phylum Arthropoda; class Insecta; order Phasmatodea; family Phasmatidae; genus Dryococelus; species Dryococelus australis. Next base: position 130,074,262 of record CM056998.1, read on the forward strand.
TTATGTTAACATCTTGGTTAAAGTGGATCTATGAACTGTAAGCTGCAATAATAGTATTTAACCTTAATTTTATTAAGAAAGTAAAGATTTCTCTTTAGATTGCACGACTATGCCTATAAGAAATATCACATAACTATGACAGCCAGAGATAAACCCCTTCTGTGAGAGAAATATGTCACTACATGTACTGAAAAAAACATTCCACATTAAAATATTGTGTGTATAAATAACGAGAAAATATTATAACTATGTGAAAATTTGAAATTTTGTAATATTTTGTGCACTGAAGTTTTATTTTCTAATATTGGGAGCAGTGCTCATTGGCCTTTTGTTTCTGCCATAAGAGGGGCCACGTACTAGCCTATTCACTTAGGCAGCTGCCATTTTGTGATGTCAGTCTTCCCCCGTGCCAGATGGGTATATAAGCCGGTCGCAGGTAAGGCAGAGCAGAGAGTGTGTCGGGGAGCCTTCCCTGAGGTGGAACCCCCGGCGTCTACCTCCTCTCCGCACCCATTCACCCTTCCAACAACCAGGGACCGAAATACGCTCAGTTTTGCTACCGCTAACGTATCCTCATTGCCCAGGGGCGGAAATATGCTCAGTGGCAATAGAAAATTCCTACCTACCCTTAACCTTGTTTCTCCACCCAGGGGTCAAAATATATTCAGTGGTAGCAAGACATGCCTCAAAACCTGTCAGTGGGGCCGTAGCCGAAACACGCTCAACCACTGTCTACCTATAGCTAGGTTGACGCCTCGCCAGAACAAGTGCTCATTGTCAGAGGCACCGCTTTTATTTCGAGTTATGGAAATCCCAGTCAGTGCAATGCGGTCACTGTGATAGAGTATATTTTGTTTCTGTGCTTTCTAATGTATTTGTAAATAGATGTACGTAAGTCAGTGTAATATAATGTTTCAAATAGACTGCTAGGCTATCAAAAATTCATAAAAGGACAGAAATTCAATGACTCACAGTGTAGTTCTTTTTAGACACACACACATACGCAACACACGCACAGAAGGACTATACATTTTTCACGCGGTTGCACGATCGCAACGTTTTGCTGGCTAAGCCAGCTTCATCAGGTGACGAGATGTAGGAGACTGCAATATGATGGAAGGGCATTGTTGGTAGCAAACCTAGTGGCCAGATGGCAAACTAGGGTGGGGCAGGAAAATTGAAAATTTCCCAGTATAGCGGATGAGCTCAGATGCTTAGAATTATCTCACAAATTTATAACAATGTCCAGGCAGCCATCAGCCCTCCTCATAAGAGATAATCACAGCTCCAAACTACATTCATCAGCTATAGCTGATAATTTTTTCTAGATTTTGAAGATATTTATTACCTTGAGACATATCAATGATAAAAATAACAAATTATTTAAAAACTTGCATTCATCATGTATTTAAGCATTAAAATGTTACGTTTTACTTAAAATATTGTTTGTATATGTTTCAAAATTTATTTTACACCAAAGTTTGGTTTCAGCTAAACTGTTCCTTTAAGTTGCAAGATTCATGTTGGCAATTTATTTAAATTTCATATTACTTGGTGTGCCCATAATATTGGCTTAACTTTAAAATATTTGGATTTTAAATTTTATCTCAAAATATAACATTTAAATACAGGTCAACAGCACACAAAATTATCAAGAATATATTCTCATGATATTTTGATGACGTGGATATTTTGATCTATAGCCCAGTATGTAATTGTTGTTGTAACTTAGCAGATGCCAAAATCTACAACTGAAAATGACAGCGTTGTTCTGAAACTTAAGTAAAGGTGCCACAATTAAAGAAAAGAAAAACAAGTGTTTTATAATTTCCTCCAGGATTTATTTTATTTAATTCATTTCACATTCTTCAAAATGCAGATACATGAACAGTTAGTGATACAATGAGCCAGGTGGATTACCAGAACAGTGTCTCAGAGTTCATTACTAATTTATGTCACGCTCGCATCACGAGAAAATTATGAAGGCAGGACATACATAAATTTCACTCCAAGCACCCTGGTGACCTCCCACTTGAGCAGAGTAATTTAGTAGACAAGGTTTCTGCCAAAAACTGAGGTTGAAAGAAAAAACAGGTCATTGGTGCATTCTAGTGTTGGTTAAATCTGTTACACTTTACACAGCTTCCTTGGAGGTTGGTCGTAATCTATTAGTTGACAGATGGCACTCAAAGGTCATATCGCCACCTTGCTTTACTCCCAATCCTCACATCAGGGTGCCAAAAACCTATCCAAATAAGGGCATCACCTGGTACAGAATCCCTTCAGACACTGGTGCAAACCTGCTGCAACCATTTTACCATGTGAGCCAAACTATGTAGAAGTGAAAAAATTTAATTTTGAGAGTGTACTGTCAAGGAAAGAACATTTATGAAAAACATAACCCTTATTTTGAATCGCTGGCATAGCTCAGCTACAATTTTATAAATGCAAATTTATGAAAAATACACATACTAACATTACCAAAATATGTGAAATACTGAAAAAGTATTACATTTCGTTTCAGAACAAAAGAAAATAAACTGAAGGTTTCCGATCAAATCGGTATTAACTGCATCATTACATCAGTATTAATTTGTTATTTCTCATAAGAAGGATACCTTGTGGGTTTCTGCAATCAAATGATACACACCATCTATTTGCATTACAATGTAAGCCAAAGAAGATGCTTTGACATAGGTAGATTGCTCATTCTGGTTCCTTGCTGGGATCAGAACACAATGTCTGCAATGGGGATCCAGGTGTGCCCATTAAAAGCCACTGCCTTACTCATCAGGCCAGTGCTGACTAAAAGGGGCCTTAGACCTGTCCCAAGCAAAACACCATAAAACACCATAAACACTGGCGCAACATCTTTCACTGCATACATATATTAGTAAAACTCAACACACTATGATGTGTGATGTATTTTCTGACAATACTAAACAACTTCATCCCATTAGCATGTGCCTTCACGTCACCCCAGGTGGGGTCTTAACCACATACTACATCTACTAGAGTGCCTACACAATACACCATTTGTTGTGGGGGCTTTTACAGACGTGTCAGATTGTACTGTTTGCCCGATGTCTTTCACCTCCCTGAAGTGCGAACGAAATACCGGCCGAGAGGCTGAGACCTTGTGCCAAGGTCAAGCAGTTCCAGGGCGTACCGAGGGATGGTGCCCCCTACCTAGCACCAACCACCAACAGACGATACCTGGCTACATCCGCCAGCAGAGGACATGACTGCCCGCACCCCTGCAGCCCAGACGAGGGTGGGCCAACAGGAAATATGTCGGTGCGCTGCCTGGAATTATCAGTCTATCTCCAGGAGCTCGCTCTACCACCTCAGTTGCTGGGGCTCTCTGCTGACAGCCACATCCTCACAACCTACCAGAAGCTCTTCAACATATACACCAATGCCTTCCAGACCTTCTAGAAGCCTTGCACCAGCAACCCCGAAAGAAGTTGTTAACACCCTCTTTGCCTTGCCTACCCTTCTGGTAATGGCAACCACCACTGCCCTTTTGGTAGTGGTAACCCACCCCACTTCTCTTCTAGTAGTGGCCACTGCAAGTCCCTTCTGGACAATGGTGTTAGTATAGTTAGGTTGAGATTTTTTCATAGCTACCTAGCTGATTCTACCTTGTTCATGATAGACCCAGATACCCTTCACCTTGCTTACGTAGAGTTATTTCTGTTCAACTCTTGGGTAGTCAGGAGGTAGTATGAGCCACCATATATTTATTGTTCACAGAATATGTATATATTCTCGCTTACTCCTGAGTGTTCATTTCATAGGGTAATTGTGTTACTCCTACATAGACACCATGACCATCAGAGTGAAGCAGGAGACTGCAAACTTTATCTCAACCAGTGTATAACTGTGGACTCCTTTAAGCAAGACGCACATACATCAACACATGCCCATTAATGGCCACCCATACTGTGCACCTGGTATACAGTAAGGTAGAGCCGCCACCACTCGTAAGACAATCCACAAAACGGCTAGTCAGTGAGCCCAACCTCCACTCCATTCACCGTGCTGAACTGTATCCGAGAGCATACTAGTGTGGTCCTGGAGGTCTGACCCCCTTTGGATTCACACCCAAGTGCCGTTGATGGGCAGCCTAAGGAAACCCACTGCTGTGTGTCTACCGCGCTGAACTAAGGAGCACCGGGAATGCCTCTTGCCTGATGATCTTTGGCCTTGGCCACATAGTTGGGGACCATCGTCGCCTGCTTCCCTCTTTCAAGGACAGTATTTGTTCCTTCCCTTATGCCATACACCCAGTAAAGTAATGCTCAGCGGCAAGTCAGAAAGGCAGCTGATGCCTCCAAAGCCAACCTGCATTACAACCCAGCTGCAACTGCACTCTGCAGCGTAACCCCGCGGGAACAAGCTTAGAGAGCCTGCCAGTTGGAGAGGCCTCACCTTCCAGTTCCTTCACAGTCTATATTTAAAGGCCCGATAAGACAGCCAGGTACCCACACCTGATCGTTGCAGCCATCTGTATGGGTGAGGATGTCCCCACTGGCATCACTAACCTCTTGTTCGGGGGTAATCCGAACAACAGCAACAGCCAATCCCGGGTCCCGACCAGCATCAGCGGCTGCAGCATCACCAGGTCGCAGCACCAGCAGCAGCAGCCATCTGCAGTTACTGCAGCTGTGTCAGCAGCCACCCCGGGCTACCACCCAGCCAGGTAAACCTGTGGCAGTGTGCCAACCAATCTGCCGGACCGTAACACTGGCACTTGACTTTGTACCAACCTGACAGACCACGCGCCCTGCACTGTACAACAGCTGTGCTCCGGCCCACAAGTAGTGGAGACAGACTTTAACCCTCGTGTTCCTAACCGACATGAACCAAAACAGTGCCCGACCGTGACATCACCCTAAGCAGGCAAAGGACATTACATGTCAAGAGTTTTCGTGGTGCCCAACGACGAGCCACTAACGTTTGTGCTATTCTGGTAGCATAACAGAATCAGGCCAGCACAACCCTGAGACTTAGTGAACCTAGCCGGATGTCAAGCCTAATTCAACCAGACTTACAAGGGTCGAGAATAACCCAGTGACACCTACCCTTGACCGTAGCTAATATATCAGAGCGAGATTAGCTTAGCCGACAACCAATATGCCACCATAGCTGAAACCATCATAGACAAGTATCATATAGCCACGTGCCCTGGCACAGGGGTATGTTCTAGTATATTTTCACACTACCAGCGCAGTTTCCATTACAGATATCTGAGATGAACGAACAAACAACAATACACAGACAGGCTCGAATTTAGGTGTAATGAATCACATGCACCCAGGCAAGGGATAAATATAGTTCACTCTATTGTCTGCGCCTAACCCTTTCATCACGCCTGTACAGGGTGACCTGAAGAACAAGTCACAAGACTAGGCCTTGTATATTGCTGTGAGGTATGCCAGTGTACAGCCAAGTAACACCTTAGCAACACGGGCACCAGGGGTACCGGGGAAACGCAACTGCCCGAATTCGCTGGGCAACCACATGAGGACCCACTGGCATTCATGCAAGAATGTGAGAAGGTACTCTGTGAGAATGATGTACCCGCCAAGCAATGGGTCAGTTAAACCCAGAAGAAGCTTAAAGGCAAGGCTCTCGACTGGTGGGCGAGGAATGGGCAGTTAATTACAGAATGGGAGCAACCAGGTTCCCACCTCGCTGCTCAATTCACAGGCGAGGAGGTCATAGTAAAGTTGACCACGAAGTTCCATAGCCGAATCCAAGCCATTGACAAAGAGGCCGAGATCTTTATATGCAGAAAGGTCCAGAAGTTTAAGCGGATCTTTCCTGACGTAGATGAGGAGAGCTGCATTCGTAATGTTACCCGTACACTCCTCCCAAAAATACGCAATTAATTGAAACCCCATAACCGCAATATATATTAGCTCGTGGAAAGGGCAAAAGTAACAAAACTTAATTACAGAGCACAGGCCCTGCTGTACGAGCCATGTGTGAGTAAGATTGCTGATCCAGATAAGCCATCCAAGCAAATAGGAAACCCTTCCCCACCCCCTCCTCACGACGTTACTCTCTCCAAGTGCTGGTTTTGTCCAGAATGGCACTTCAACAGGGACTGTTTGTTCAGGCAGGCTAGACAAGGGCAGGTGAGAGAAGAAATAACAGTAAGGGCACCAGGGTGCAAAGCAGGCCTCCAACATTGAAAATCAAGGACCCATCATCCAATGCTTAAGCAAGGAAAGCAAACACACACCCCCCAAACCCCCCCCCCCCCCTGAAGCCCTGCGCATAGAGGTGGAAATAAACTGAAATAGAATATTTTCTCACACCTGAACAAAGAGTGTCACACCGCTTGCAAACCCACTTGGTGCACATGGCACAACACAATCAAACCCTCAAAATCAATGGCCACACCACCTTTACCATGAGTGTCTATATAAGCACTCCAACCCCGCCAAGTTTGTTGTATCACCAGACATCACCGAAGCCATGATACTAGGACACCCCTGGCTGCGCCAGCAGCAATGTGTCATGGGCCACGGACAGGGGAGAGTATATCTGGGGACAAACATTGAATTACAGTCAACTGGGAGTGCAGCCCTGATGCTGTAATCCACCGCCTATCAACCCAGATGAAATCAATCATCAACTAACCGAGCCAGAGTTCAGGGCATTGAGGCAAATTCTGGACAAACATGCCGGTGCCTTCAGATGAGGAAGATAGTTATGACAGATGCTTAGCATACAGCACAATATCTGGACCACTACAGACACACCCATTTATAATCGCCCGTACAGAGTGTCTGCCCGGAGGTGACACTTAATAATGATGCAAATACAGGAGATGAAAGACCAAGGAATCGTGGAGCCATCAGATACCCCAATATAATTTGCACGTAGTTCTTGTGTGGAAGAAAGATGGCCAGCTGAGTTTCTGCATTAATTATAAGGACCTGAATGATGTGACTCATCCAGTAGCACCACCAGCAATCAGCATAATGCTACATTGCGAGCTATTGGGGAAGCCAATATCTTCAGTACCCTGGACATGCAATTAGGGTACTGGCAGATCCCAATGCACCCTGATAGCTGCAAGTACATGGCATTCACTCCACCGAAGGAGAGACTCTCCAGTTCTGAGTCGTACAGTTCGGCTTGAGAACTGCAAACTGCTCGAGCCACCTTTCAGGGACTCGTGTCAGCCGAAGTGCTCACCAGCTACGTAGGCCAATTCTGCTTCATCTACTTAGATGACATCATCATCTACTCTAAGTCATGGGTAGATCATTGTGGCCACCTCCAACAAGTCCTGGAGCGCCTCGAACTACACTTCCTTACGTATATGTTATCTAAAAGCCACTTTGGAAAATCAGCTATTCTTTACCTGAGACAGGTGAATACACCAGAGGGGAACTACCCCCAAGGAGCCACCATATGAACCATCAACGAAGCAGAAAAGCCGTCCAACAAAAAGCAGTTGCATCGCTTCCTTGGTTTGACCAAATGGCTGCGCGATTTCATGCCCAACATAACCAGCCAGATGGCCCCCCTACACCCCCTGCTGGACAAAGAGACACGTTGGTGGTGGGGGCCAGAACATGGTCTTCATGGCTATAAAAATCAGCTTCCAGAGTATTACGCAGCTCCACCGACTCCAAGAGAAGAGTCCGTTTATACTGCAGACCAATGCAGAATGGACTAGGAGCCTTCCTATACCATGAGCATCCCGAAGGCCAGCCGCAAGTCATCGCATATGCCAGTACGAGATTGAACACAACAGAACAAAGGTACCATATTAATGAACAGGAGTGCCTTGCCGTAATCTGGGCGGTGAGGAAATATAGGTACTACCTAGACGGCAATCATTTTATCCTCTGTACTGAGAGTAAAGCTCTCCAATGGCTGCGCGAGTCCTGCAACACCAAGGCCAAGCTCGGGCAATGGGAGATGTTCCTCACAGAATTCGATTATGGGGTACAACACTGCCCGGGCAAAACCAGTTACCTTCCAGATGCCCTATCATGCCAGCCAAACCTCAATGGAGAAACTAAATCGGACGAGGATTGGGAAAGGATAACCCCTTCTAGTCCCGCATTGAAGTCCCAAAGAGAACCTCCGGTTCCTTCAATTGCAATTAAGTAGGTACCAAATAACATACCACCAACAGCAAGACTCTGAAATCCAGAAGCTCCTCCAGCAGCACCCCCAGCAGTTTTAACTCAGAGACAATGTTGTCTGGCCCCATAATGGTCAACTCGGTGCAACATCGAGGATATGGACACCCGGAAACTTGAGAGCGGACCTCTGCCACTACCACCATGACCACCTGCAGGTCGGACACCCCGGAATAAAGAGGACTCTACACGACACAGAGGTAGGGGACGGGATGTGCCGCGATGTCCGCCAGTATGTCAACAGCTATGAGGCATGCTGCAGCGACAAGGCCTACCCCACACCCCAGTCTACACTCAAGTGTCGTCGACCACACATGACCTGGACACACCTGGCAGCTGACTTGATGGGGCCCTATCCCTGCAGTACCAATGGGAACCAATATCTGCTGGTCATCACAGATCAGTTTTCCTGGTAGGTAGAGGCATTTCCTCTACTCAACCAGAAAACATCCAATATAATTCATAATTTTTAAACTGAGATGTTTCCTCGCAAGCTATCGTAACGGACAACAGCAACCAGTTTACCAGTAACCGTTGGCAAATGGCTTGCCACAGATGGGGGCTAGAGACATGGACTTTTTCCCCATACCATCTGCAGGCAAACCTCACTGAGACAAGGAACCAAGAGTTGAAGAGCCTCTGCCTCAGTGTCTATGACGACCACAGCCACTGGGACCATCACATCCCGACATTCCTCTTTGCCTTCAGAAGAAAGGACGAACGAAGCTGTCAACACCAGCCCTAGCCAGTTCATCCTCGGTTACGCTGTCTGCCTCCCAGGGGACTGGCAGTGGGAGCAAGGGCCAGCAGAGGTGTTCCAGCCTGAAGACATCTGCATGGCCACCTTAGGCAGGGTGACCAGAGCCAGAGAAGCCCAAGCCCAATACATCACTAAAAAGTACCTACAATTCCGAACTGTCGTGCGGAGCTTCAACATGGGGGAATCTGTCCTCTTCCACAGCCACCCTAAGCAAAGCCGGTGGTCAATACAGTGCTGGCCTGGCTGAAAAGTGGGATGAGCCCTACAAGATAGTGGGGTGAAAAAAACAATATGTATTGGGCCGAAGACCTACGAGGACGGATCCATAAGGCGACTAGGAGACAGATGCACCCCTTTCCCAGCGAAGCTCCGGACCAAAAGGTTGCCACTCCCGAATCAGAGTTTTCTTGGCACACAGACAAAGATGACCCAGAGCCAACAGTTCCTCCCAACATCGAGCCACCTCCACCCTGAGAGCTGGAGATTAGGGTCGATGTTAACAGGGGGTGTCAACAATCTGTCCCAACCAGGGTAGAAATTCAAGTGCTTCGAGAAGCAGCCTCCTTCAGAACCCTGCCCTCAATGCCAACATACTACATCCATTAAGTCGTCATCGGAAGCGGCCGTATATCGCCAGCATGACGGAAATCTGATGGCGGAGTCCGTTGGACTGGACTCCATGCCAGAAACTACCACAGCGAAACCAAATCTTTGAGCGAGATGAAACACACTACTGCAATGAGGTGGAGGAGCATCAAGAGCCTCCACCTCAGCTAACCACCTAGCCAGAGCTAGCCCGGAGGGCTGGACTCACCAAGAGGCCTCCTGTACAGGATGATGTGCCCAGGCGAGCTGAGGAGGTAGGAGCACCACCAGAACCACTACCTCTGACAGCTACCCAGGTTCCGACGTCATATGATGCCAAGATCGACATCCGGACTCAGCCTCCTGTACAGAAGGATGTGCCCAGCCAAGCCAGATGGTAGGAGCAGCACTACAAAAACCACTATGATGGCCACTCAGGTCCCAACATCTGATGACGTCAGGATCTACATCCGGACCCAACCTTCCATATAGGAGGATGAGCCCAGCCGTCACACAGTCAAGGCAGAGGACCCCCAAAAGCCTCTGCCACCAGCGACTACCCAAACCACGTGGCTGGAGGGCATAGTCAAATCACCAGCCAAGAAGGTAGTGGATCATCCGGAGTCTCTACCTCCGACAGTTAACCAGGTCAAAGTGCTAGGAGGCATCAAGGCGACACATGGACCCTGCCACCCGAACGGGAGGATGAGCCCAGCAACCAAGCTGAAGAGTTGTTGTGGCACCCAGAACCTCGACCTATGGCGGCTACCCTAGAACCATCCCTTCAGGAAAGGAGGGCTGCCAATCATCCAGCTGTGCCTGGTGGCCCCTAACTGGCCACTGCCGGGGATGACAACCTTCCACCCTCCAGCCAGCCAAGAAGGGAAATACCACTACATGCCTACCGCGGCGATACTAAACCAGGCAGGTGTCGAGAATCATCCTGGAGGCCGATGTCCCACTTTACTTGGGTGTACTCTCAACACATGGCCATGAGAAAAGGTGGCCGACCAGGGAAGACAAGACCGCCACAACAGCAACTAGTAAAGTATGCTCTGCAGAATGATAAATCCGTTTTGGAAATAGCCGCTAATTGCTGTATGTTAAAATCAATGCAAGACTGACGAAGTGCATACGTGAGAATGGCGTAATTCAAATAAAGTTAAAGATGCTCATAAAAAGTACTGGTAGCTAAAGAAAACAGTTGAAGCAGCTGTGAATAGCTGTTAGTAGTTAAGTTGCTACAGTGAAACTGAGAGACAGAAGAAATCTAGTTAATATTCATGTAGCCAACAGAGTGACTTTGGGCTATGCTTAGCCAGAGACCGACTGCCACTTTAAAGGTTTTGTGGCAGCAAGTCAAGTGATTTCGTGGGACTCAAGGACATAGTATAATGCCAGTGTAAATAAATTGATGTAGAGACATCCATTAAGCATTCTGTGTAGAGTGACTTCCATTAATTGCAGCAAAAACTTCCCATTTAAATAGAAGATGTGAGCAGGCCCATACGTAAAGTGAACCCAGAACTCTTGCATAGCGAGCAAAGGAATTTGTAAATAATTTTTCCAAAGGTAATAATGTAAATATTCAAAGGGTTATTTGTTGATCTTTGAGGGTCTCATGTATTTTTTATTATTTTTGGGTGGCTCCATGCAGCATTTGTTTAGCTTTAATTCATTCAATGTACTTGTGTTTGTAAATATGGGATAGTTTCTGTCGGGCTAGGTAACGGAAGGCCTAGTGCCAGCAATCCCTGAGAAAACATGTCACACGTAACTTCTACCTGCCGTTTGACACTATAGGATGGCTACAAGGTAGAGCCACTTTTCCTCGCCCTCAGTGCCACGGCAGATAGAAGCTAGAAAACTAACACACCCCTTACAAGTGGAGCCTTACAAATACCCAAGTGTTTGATTTTTTATATGTTCCGCTTGTGTTTTATCTCGTTACATCAGGTTTTAAGCAGTAAAACGATTCCTGTAATGTGAGTAACCACATCCCTCAGATGATCATGTACAGCTGCACATTTTAAGAAAGACGGGCGATGTGGACACTGTGCCGTTTAATGGCACGAGACTGTAATTTTATACGTGACACTTACATTATTATTATTATTTCTATTATACTATATCACTACAGTTTTGATATATGCTTCAGTTAAAATTGATTATGATGTCACTGGTATGAGCTATTTTTGGAAAGATTAATTTTCTGCTATTGCCCATCTTATAACTATTTATGTCACTGCTAATTAAATTCATTTTTATCTGTTTTGAGAACTTTATCTTACTTTTCAGTCATTAGCATGATTGTGAGAATTTTAATTATTAATTATCTCGTGAGTTTGACTATTTTAATTATTGTGATAATTAATTATTTTATTCTCATTTTAATTATTTGAGATTCAAATACTTACGTTTTGAAGTAGATCTGTCCAGTAAATATTTGTTTTGTTCCCAGTTCAATTTATGTAGTCATGTAATTCGTAATGAAAGTCTAGTGGTCAGACAGACATTTATTTCTGCCAGTTTTCGTGTTGTTAAATATTTTGTACATTTTGATATTTGCGTTATTTGGTAGTATAAATTATCTTATTTACATATTCTAACTTTTGGATGATTTTCCTGTAAGTTTTGTTTTAATCTTGTTCCGAAATTTAGTATTTCTAATACTTCACTCTCAAACTCGTAGGAAGGCTTCCAGGCGGACTTTTCACCCTGTTGTTTTTCGTACGAGTGGATGTACGCTGCATCGTCCGCAGAATATTGTCTCCACATCCGTCCATACCCCCTTCCACACTTGGTTTCTGGCGTAGTTGTGTTCGCAAAGTCCTCATGTGATCACTCGTTTAGTGCGTGCCTTTTTTATAAAAAACGTCTTTCCATCACGTGCAATCTCGCCAGTCTTGCTGATAAATCCCTTGTTCACATCGCTTGTGGACCTTCTGCAACACCTAGCGGTAGCAGAACCTTCTGGTCTGCCATTTTCCCTTTTCATTTCGTTGCTGATTCTGCCTATGACGTCATTTTCTCCTTGTCGTCTCGTCACTTTTGTTTTGCCTCCTTGGCTTGTCTGCAACGTGTATCCATGTGTGCCGGCCAGGATGGTGTTTGAAGAGTCTTGATGCCCCGTGGTTTTTTTAATTACCACCATCACGTAGTGTACTGAACCCAGTATGTAGTCTGGTATAGTGCATTTATTTATTTAATTATTTATTTTTCTTCTGGTGCAAGATGTGAAGGATATTTCATTTTCCCTTGTTAGGTAAGTACATTTTCAATTTCCTTTTTGCCCATGCCTCTCCTAGTAATTTTTGCTACTCACTATTCTAGGTTTCTTTTTTATAGTGAGGGTTCCATTGTGCCGTGGCAAAAGTCAGTTACCTGGCCTGTTACAAACACAGTCCACACTAGCTCAGTCGGGTTATTCACAAGACTCTGGCACCATGTTGAAAAAAAATGAGAAGTTACTTCCATTTTAGAATATGTCTCATATTTATTTGGTTTCTAGAACAGTTTACAAAAACACTGGCATGAACAGAAACGTCCTCACTCAACTGACGACTTTCAAATATAACCGCATCACAGCATACTTTTTACACACACATCAGCAGCCAAGTTGCCTGCTCACAGGCCTGCAGAACAATGGTAATGAACAAAGGCAATGGCATCACAGCTTGGCGCGCGGTTCCCTCTCTCCACGAACTAAAATCTGAAAATAGCATTTGGACATGACTCGCAACCTCCTATTGACTAACAACTACATCACTGTGAGGGCTTTAAAACAAATACTGCTAGTGACAGAGGAAAATTAAAACAAGTTGGAAAAAAAACCTAATCTCAAAAGTGATTCAACCTCACTTGGATTCTGGGAACTCGAATATGCCAACATACTACAGATAACATCTGAAATATAGTATCGCATTAAAACAGATACAGCCCTTACTTTTACACGTGGCATGAAAGAGAAATTTAGAATATTACAACCACTGATAAAATAAACAGGGGAATTTAAAAGTCAAATGAAAATGAATTATAAAAACTATTAAAATTTACATAATGTGCAATGCTACACCATTTCCTAGTCATGGTACTGGCTCTTGACCTGCTTCTTGATCTGCACATGTTCGCTTAGCTATTAAAAGTTTTTACTTTTCATGCTACGGCGATGGCTGTAAATCATACCTCCAATACGAGTATTGTCTGTTGGCTGTGGGGCTTCCTGCTTCTTGTCTTATCCCACAGCTAAGTTCCGATGCATTTCAGTTTTATACATGTTCTTTCAAGTAAATAATTATATGATTATGAATAGAACTCACGTACAAGCGATTGTAATTCTCCACGTGGTTTATTATTTGTTATATTACTGATAGAATTATTGATTGGATTACTCCAAGTTTCTAACTGTAATGTTTTCTCATTTTATTATGCACTTAAATAGCATAGCTTAAGGTTATTTATATCCAAGATAATACATGTTTTTCAATTAATATTATCTAATGAACTTATGTTTGGGTACCCTTTTTGATAATAATTCTTAAGTTGCTAGCAGTTAATCATTTTCAATCTATTATTTAATGGAGTGCTGGTACAATGTTATGTTATTGTATATTAGAGATCCAGGTATGAGTAAAGAAAGTTATACAAGTCACATCCTCTTTATTGCATACACTTACTTGGCAGTATCTCTTAAGCGTACATACTCTTGCAATGTTTGTATCTGACCTGGTGCCATATTGCCATACACCATGCTACCAACATAACTCATGCAACACCTTCCCTTTTCCAGAGTTTCTTACGAAAATTCAAATTGGTTCCTACTCTCCTTCCACTCCTTGTGATGTACCCTTCCTTTTCACTTCTGTTCTTGAGGGTTGAATGCTCCCTATCTGATATTTTATGGTAGCACCCGCTTTCAAACCCTTTGAACCCTCTGAACTCTTTATCCTGTGAACTATCTATGTCTGTGGCCTACCTGTGGATGCCTTCTTCCTTTCTTTTGTCCCCTATGGTCCCCCCCCCCCTTGTGGTGCTTTCCTTGTCTAAAGCCCTCTCCCTATCTTGATGAGTGTTGCTGTCGGGAACGACATTGATCTCCTTACCCCTTTCAATGTCTACCTTGGGTAATGCCCAATCCTGAGTTTATTTGTCAGGAGTTCTTATGCTAACCTTTTGCCCATGCATGTTTGTTTTAGTGTCTCTCATGTGACAAGTACTCCACCTAACTTCTCTTTCATCCCTGTCCCTTAGTATTCAATATGACCTTGGTTCTCTAAATTTACTTACTACTAACCCCGGCTCCCACTGATCCTCAGTCTCTATTTTAGTTACTACCCTATTACCTTGCTGAAACACTTGTGCGTCTGGCTGACCTGTCATGCCATTTCATTTCTTTCAGTTTTTTAGCGCACAGTAATTTGTAAATGTCTGTCTGAACAGCAGGTTTAAGGGTTTCCTTACTAACTGGGACGCTAGTCCGTACTGCTCTGCTAATTAGTATCTGGGATGGGGAAGTGGTGTAGTCCTGCTACTGGAGCATTGTTCTGTTCTCGCAAAAGAACTCAGTAGTCCGACCTTTCGGCATGACTTTTGCAAAGTATATTCTTGCTAATGCCGACCGCTTTCTCTGCCATTCCATTTGAGCGGTGATAGTGTGGACTGCTTGTGGCTAGCTTAACTCCTTTTGATGTGAAATACGTCTGACACTCATATGACCAAAATGGCACATTGTATCCAATAAGGTCCTTGGGAAAACTGTATGTGTTGAAAACATCCTGCATCATCTTAATGATGGATTTTGAGCTTTTACTAGCTATGGGTGGGATTTTGATCCAGTGCGAGAAGTAATCAATGAGAAGTAGGTATGCCCTCCCAGAGAACTCAAGAATATCAGCACCTACATTAAGGTAAGGGAGTTAACGTATTGAGTGTGAAAGTAAAGGCTCCTTGTAGTTTGCCCTCTTAAAGTTTTTACACATGCTACACATTGAGACCCATCGTTTTATGCGTTGGGACATCCCTGGCCAATATAAAAGTTGTCGTTCCCGTGACCTGGCTTTTTCTATACCTTGGTGCCCTTCATGAACCTACCAGAGACCTAGGAACTATGGTTTTATGAGACAAGAATAGCATTCCCCCCTCCGAGTATATGTCATATGTCATGTTGCAAGTTATAATAGTAACTGACTTCCCCCTGTACTTTGTTGGAAGTAGGCCAGCCAATGTTATGTATTTCATTGACTAGCTTCAATGTAGGGTCTTTTGTTGTTTCCTTACAGAACAGCTCCTGTTTGTCCTCGCTTATTGGTAGGTGCAAACTGAGTAGACCACTTCCGATATTTCCGGGTCCTCTTTAGTTTCCCTCAAGTAAGAACAAGACATCATGTGCCCAAAATGTAGTTCTTTGCCTGGGACACAATAAACGCTGAGTGTGTATTTGAGGAGTTTGAGTCGCAGACGTTGAAGGCGCTGCCTCAATGTTAGCAACACATTTTTTCATTATTGAGATCAGCAGTTTGTGATATGTTTGCACATTGACTTTCTCACCATATATGTAGTCGTGAAATTTCGACACTACAAATTGAATGGTTAACATTTTCTTCTCCATCTGAGAGTAGTTTTACTCACTGCTATTTAGGGACCTTGATGCCATAGCCACTAAATGCATCCTACCTGTACTGTCTTTAGGCTCCTATAATAAACAACAACCCAGTCCATGTTGGGAAGCATTGAACTGTAGTGTGATCTGTTTTGTGGGGTTGTATGAGGTTAGGATGGATGTGGTATATATTTTCTGTTTTAGAGTGTCAAATCCTTTTTGGTGAGCCAGCAGCCACTAACCACTGCCACTCTACATCTGCCTTTAGTAGGTTGCATAATGGGACCAATATGTTGGCCATGTATGGCACAAAACAGCAGACATAATTAAACATCCCAATGATTCGCTGCAATTGTTTCTTAGAGGAGGGAGGTTCAAGTTCTGTAAGGGATCTCGTCCTATCTGGGTCCACGTGCATCTCCTCAGCTGAAAACCGGTGCCCTACATATGTGACCTCTGAGAGTTTGTACTGCAGCTTTTCTATGTTAAACTTAATGTTCCATTCCCTGGCCCATACTACTACCTTACGTACAGTGGCATCGTGTGTTTGTTCAGTCTCCCTCATGCACATGATATCATCATAGTAAATAGTTATGTTAGGAATGTCAGCAAAGTTACACTCTACTAGATTCTGGAAAAGTTCTACGGCATTAGAGGTTCATAAGGCAACCTTAAGTACTTGTATGTTCTGTAAGGACTGTTAAAACAGCACTTAAGAGATGACTCCTCATCTAAAGGAATGTGATAAAACCTTTCCCTGAGGTCAAAAACTGTGAAAAATTTCTTTCCTGCAAGCTTTTTCCTTATATCACTGGCACTGTCGGAGATTGCCTGCATTGAGATCCGAAGAATCAAAATACAGTTGAATTTTCCCATTAGGTTTTTCGGTAATAACTAGATTACAGATCCAGGTCCTCTCGTCTACGTCGTACACCCTTTCTATTACCTTCTTTTCTACTAGCCTGTCTAGTTCATCCTTTAGTCTATTCCGAAGCACAACTGACACCCTCTTAATGGGTCTACTAACTGATTCTGCCTCTGGTTTAATAATGACTTTGCCCTTCTAGGGAAAACAACCCAGCCCTTGGAACACATCCATGTTCAGTTCCACAAACTGTTCCTGGTTCTCTGTGGCTACTGAACTAACTCTCTTTACCAGATTGAAGGCAATACAACCCGACAGCCCCAGTAATGGCATGACTTCAAGATCTACCAACATGAAATCTATATACGCCTCACTGCCCCAGAATATGCAATTCAGTGGAACTTTCCCTATTGGTTTTACTATACCATCCAGCGTCTTGAGCTTGACTTTAGTGGTCTCTGCCTGAAACTGCTGGTAAAACTCTGACCTGTGCTCCAGTATCAAGTTTTGATTTTAGCATCTTGTTTTCAACCTTATTAGTTTCAAGCCATTCGTTCAGGTATGTTGGGTCATTCTGCTCCTTCCCCTTAAATTCTAAGACATTCACACACTTTGTAATGCTGTAACATTACAGTGATTATCTGAGCTGTCCGAGTCATACTTTTCTGCTACTTGAACAAATTTGACCCTACAAGAATTAGCAAAATGATTCAGTTTGCCACACTTCGCACATTATGCCCATAAGCAGGGCATGCACTGGGTCCATTCCTGGACTGGCATTGCCCACACTGAAATTCACCATCTTGACTTTTCTGCACTTGTAAGCCTGTTTTTACCTTGTTGTGTCGCTGCTTCAGTTCACTTTCTGCTATGCTGTTCCCCCGACGATGCTTCACTGTATTAACTAACACACTACTGTCACTTTCTTCACTGTTCTTGTGGATAAGGTGTACTTGTTGTCTACTCTGTTCCCACACTCGGCAATGCGTTGCTGCCTTCTTGAGAGTGATATTGTCCATGCGCAGAAGGGCTTCTTGGACGGCCTTATCCTGTATTCCATGCACAACTCGCAACATTTTATTTTCTTCACATTCATGGTCACCCAGCGTTTGTTCTGTGCTCTCCCCACTAAAAACGGTCCCATTGTAATTGCAGTTCTTTACCAACTCCCGAAGCGAGGTTAGGAAATGTTAGAAAGTATCTCCTTCCTCCTAAAAGCACAAAACGCTCAAATACTTCTTTCACCCATGGGTTAACATACCGTTCAATAGCTTCCTTGACAAACTGTAAACTTGTTTGTCTTCTGCTGGGATGCTAAGCAAAGCAATGATCTGGGCAGAAGTGCTGCCCTTCATGTTGTGTAGGAGTGATATTTTCACTTTATTGTGTGCATTGTCTTGCCCAGTACTCACTAGATAGTCTTGAAATTCTGCCTCCCAGTATTTCCAGTCATTGTACGCTGTCTCTCATTGAAGATCCAGGTCTAGTGGTAGTTTAACGCTCTTGCTTGCTGCCATAATGCAGTTTGTACTTCACTCTACTTAATTTTCCCGTCAATCGTGACAACTGCGCCATGTTGCGTTATTGTATATTAGAGATCCAGGTATGAGTAAAGAAAGGTATACAAGTCACATCCTCTTTATTATATACACTTACTTCACAGTATATCATAAACGTACATACTCTTACAATGTTTGTATCTGACATGGCGCCATATTGCCGTACATCTTGCTGCCAACATAATTTGTGCAACAGATTGAGTGCTGGTACACGTTCACTCATAACTTTTGTTTTCATAAAAAAAAAAACAATTTTAATAACTTTCATCAAGTAATTATGTTACTACTTGTTTATTTATGAACTTTAAGCAGTTATTTGTCTATGTGTTTATAACTTTATGATAGAGAAAATAACTGTAATTTTTTAACAAAAGATATTATTCAATGCACCACCACAAATCTCTGTCTTGTTATTTAACATATATTTACTCTTTCCCTCTGGGCCTTTTATGATTAATTTTGAAGAGTATAATAGTGTTTCTAACCTATAATGACTATTCTATTTTGTGACATGTCCGACCTCCCATCTTAATTGTTTGTTTATATCGCTTCCTTGTGTATTTGCCCCTTTGGGAATTATTGGCTGTTTAGTCCATAGGTTTTGTGTATGGTCTGAAATCTACGTGCTACAAGATTCCCCCCCCCAGGACTGATAGCAGTTTATGTTGTGGTGAAACAGTTTGTCTACATTTTGGTCAAGACCGCACAATTGTCACAACACACACCCGATCCCGGGACCGTGATCTCGTGACCTTGTCCTCTCCCCAGAGGGGAAGAAGCCATTAGCCAGTCGTTCAGCCTGATCAGCTGCCCGCACTAGAGAAAAACCGCACCAACCACACTACGAGTGAGAGAGAGCTACACCCCAGCAAGCCGGTCGCGCTAGAGAGACAGCACTACGCCACCCACAGAAAGTGACAGTGACTCATATGGCGCTGTGCCCCATATCCCAGAGCCCAGTACACAGAGAAGAGCACACCACAGAAGCCAAAAAGCTTTCTTGAGGTGTGAAAGATCGACATCACAACCCAAGAAAAAAATTTTCTCGTCCAGATGAGCCTTTGTCGCAAGGGGGTGTGGGAGGATTGACGCTTGGCATCTTTTCTGACAATACGTAACGACTTTGCCTCATCAGCATGTGCCTTCACGTCACCCCAGGCAGGGTCTTAACCATGAGCTACATATACCAGAATGTGTACAGGATACACCCATTTTCACGGGGGCTATTACAGACATGTCAGATTGTATTGTTCGCCCAATGACAGAAATCATGCTCGCCTCCCGAAGTGTGAACGAACAAGCGGCCGAGATCACCTGCCAAAGTCAAGCAATTCAAGGCCTCATGAGGGATGGCACCCCCTACCTAGCGCCAGCCACCAGCAGACGATACCAGGCTCCGCCCACTAGCAAATTACATTATCGCCCGCATCCAGACGAGGGCAGGCCAGCAGGATATTGTCCATGCACTGCCCTGAAATGTCAGTCTGTCTCCAACAGCTCGCTCTACCATCTCAGTTGCTGGAGCTTTCTGCTGACAACCAGGTCAGAAGCCTTGCACCAACAACCCCAAAAGAAGTCGTCAACACCCTCTGCCTTGCCTACCCGTCTAGTAACGGCAACCCCACCTCTGCCCTTCTAGTAGTGGCCCCTGCAAGTCCCGGGTGGACAATGGTGTTAGGATAGTTGGGGCAAGTTGTTTTCATAGCCATATAGCCGATTGTACCTTGTTCAGAATAGACCAAGGTCCCCTTCACCTGGTTTATGTAGAGTTACTTCTATTCCACTCTTGGGTAATTAGGAGGTAGTACGGACCACCGTATTTATTCTTCACAGAATATATACATATTCTTGGTTACTCCTGAGTGTTCATTTCATAGGTTAATTGTGCTAATCCTTCGTAGACACCACGTCTGTTGGAATGAAGCAGGATACCGCAAACATTATCTCAACCAGTACGAACCATAGTGTAGGATTATGGGCTCCTTTAACTGGGACGCATGTACATTAACACACACCCAGTAGACGGCCACCCATACTGTGCACGTGGTGTACAGTAAAGTAGAGCCCCCACCACTCGCAACACAATCCATAAGGTGACTAGTCAGCCAGCCCAACCTATACTCTGTCCACCATGCTGAACTGTGTCAGAGGGAGTACTATTCTGGTTTTGGAGGTCTGACCCCCTTTAGACCCACACCCACGCATCACTGACAGACAGCTTTAGGAAACCCACTGCTCTGTATCCACTGCACTGAACTGTGACTGACTAAGGAGCACCGGGTATGCCTCTTGCCTGTTTGGCTTCAGCCTTGGCTTTACACATAGCTAGGAACCATCGCCTGCTTCCCTCTTTCGAGGACGGTATTTGTTCCTTCCCTAATGCCCTACACTCAGAGGAGTAATGTTCAGTTGCAATTCAGAAAGGCAGCTAATGCCTCCAAAGCCAACCAGCATTACAACCCAGCTCCAACTGCACTTTGCAGCATAACCCCACGGGAATGAACTCAGACAGCCCATCAGTTGGAGAGATCTCACCTAACAGCTTCCACCCAATCCTTGTTTATAGCCTCGTCAAGACAGCTGGGTACCCACACCTGTTCATCGCAGCCATCCTTAGGTGCAATGATGTCCCCTTTGGCATCGCCAACCCCTAGTTTGGGGGTAACTGAAACAACATCAATGGACAATCTCGGGCCCCTACCAGCAGCAGTGTTGTAACCAATCTGCCAGACTATAACATAGTCAGTTAACTGTATACCAAGTCGACAGGCCATGCGCCTTGTGCTGTACACCGGCCGTGCTCCAGCCCACAAGTAGTGGAATCAGACTTTAACACTCATGTTTCTGACCGATACGAACTAAAACAATACCTGACTGTGATGTCGCCCTTAACAGTCATAGGATGTCACGCATCAACTTAGCACCTTAACCTGCATAATTATTACCCGGAATGTTACCACACATTTAATTTGCAAAATAGCTCTAAAATTGCATGCATTCATTACTTATTCATACATCAAAGCAAAGTGAAATTTTTAAGTAATTTTCAACTGATTTTCAAGATAATTTTTTTAATTAGATTCTGTAAAACATTGTATAACTCAGTATTGCCAAATTAATTGAATTCTTACATCAACATACATTGTAATTTTCATGTTTACTTCCAACAAACTCCCAAGATTGTTTTTTTTTTTTTAAGTCTTTTAATTTTTTAACAAATGTTTGATATCCTGCTGTACAAGAAATTTATCCAAATAGTTAAAAATACAATGGCAAAATTACATTTTATGTAAATCAACTCCATTGATATAAAACCATGTTCATTGTTTATTAACATTGTAAAGTACCTTATCTCATAGCATGTTTACTGGACGTAACTGTTTACTCTTGATAAAATTATACAGTTATTTCTCCTCTATTGAAATTACATTCAGTATCAAAATTAATAAACTGTTAAATGCTGATGCCTGAAGGGCGTATCTGAGTTTAAGAAACCCAATTTGATTTATAATTTATTCAGACTGCTATTATTTACAGCATTAAATTATCTGTCTCCACTTTTACTCTTTTTATTTAACAGTGAGTGCAATATTTAATGTCTATTTCAACTCTAATCAAAGTCTTTCTTAATTTTCTTTGTTGGTTACAGTCAATTAACTCACACTTATTATTAACACATGTCCACTCTCTCTGTTGCAGTCATTTATAATGCCTTTTGCTCATGCATCTAGTCCAATTGTCTAGCCTGCCAGACATGTCCTTCACTAATTGATACTCACAGTCGCAGGCTTCCCTTCCGCTGGTCACTTCTCTCGCTGCTTGTCTTCTATTGCTCAGAACTCTAATTTAACACCGGCTTGGAGGCATGTCGCAATATTTATAGCATTGCCCTGACCATCTCGAAGGTTCAGTGCACCCCGAGTCGTGCTGAGATAACGAGGTCTGTAATCCAGAGCATGCTTCAGATAAACGCAGAAATAAATACAACCAGGGTGAGCAGCATTGTACCGCAAAAGACATTAAAGTGTCTGCTCACTTTCTGTAACTGATACATCAGCACCATCACTTGCGCTGCCACCACTATCATATAACGGCTCTCTGTCCTCTTTGCTTGCTCGTGCAGGAGCGTGCTAGCGACACATAACAATACTATTAGGTTTTGTTATACCTCTATTGACCAACAGCAATATTCCACAAGAAATACTCTTTTGTTCATACTATACCAATATTTAACAATGAGACTAAGGAATTTATAGTAATAGTTCCCTTACTAACCCTTTTTCCAAAAGTCATTTGAAAATTATGTCCTATTTTTGGAATCATTTGACTAATTCCCACCAAATTTTACACGCAAGTAATGTTACAGTAGAAAATGCAAAATTAAATAATTTAAACCAGTCACATTTTTTTTTTCCAAAATGATGATTGCTACGTAAATGTTTCAGATTAGTAAACTCCGTCTACCAAAACATTAGCCTGGTTACAACTGAAGTTTTTGCTCTTAATCCTATCTCAATAATGTAGTTGGTTACATGCCAAGTTTTGAGTTTGAATCCCAGGCAAGGCATGTGTGTATTTGTAATTTTCTCACTAGTGTTGCATATATTTTTTGTTTTCATCTCTAATGCTTTCTCTGTCAACAATACGTCAAGGTCTACCTAACCTTCTAAGTTTTCAAGAATATCACCAGAATTATTTTTATTCATGTACAGGAAAGTTATATCGGCAAGTTCTTGCTTGTAATTGTTTTGAAAGATATAAACATGGCTCCTCCTTATTGAGGAAAGAGATAATCTTCAAAACCCAGGAAACGAACAAAGCTGTAAAAGACCAACATTTTAGATATATATTTGTAATATTTTATGTATTAAATGCTATGGCATTATTTTTCTTGCAGTATTGTAAATCAATTAATTTCTATTGTGAACAGTTTTGTATATTTATATACTTATATTAAAAATACTTGTTGTAAAGTACTGTAACTTTTGATGAGCTGCTAAGGTACTTGGTAAGAAACATGAGATTTTGTGCTACATCTCTTTGATTTAAAAGTATAAAAAAATTAAAATTGGGAACTGCATGGTATTTTTAGTGAATTTGGTAATATGATTGGCATTAGTTGGTTCAGATGTATAAAATACAATAGAGTATTGATTATCCGAATGCCAATCTATAAAACGTCAACCAAGCGAACACGGACCTATGGGAATGAAAAGTTATTTTCAGCTGTGAACTGGATGGGTGGGGTGGGGCGCAAAGTTCAGCGATGAGTCGGTGACAGGTCATCCGTTGTTGTCTAGTAAAGGCATTTGCTTTAGCTATAAGTCAGTGCGATCATCGCTATGCTTTCACATCAGCTGTTTTATTAGTGCAGTGCATCCCATGCAACCTTGAGCAATATAACTGATGGTTGCATTTGTGTTACAGTAGTTTTTGTGATTACTCATGCATTTTTTGTTGTTTTCTTTTTTATTACATGTAATGTACAGTGTGTGTGCAATATAGTGTTACACATTACTTTTGGTATGGTATCTTCAGTTAAAAGAAGCAGTAACGTTTTATCAATTGAAACAAAAATGGAGAGAATTTAACTACTGAAAAAGGGTGAAACTGGAACGTCTCTAGTGCAGAGGTGAGCAAGCTGTGCGAACGTGCAAACCAGATTTGTGGGAAATATTTTAAACTTGGGGAAATCTTTAGTGCTTGGCAGATGCCGATACTTGCCGTTCTTTTTGTAAGAACAATACTGACAGACTGGCACTTAACAACGAGGAAGGGTGGTGGGTAAAGCTACCGTACTGAGAAATAATTATTTACAGGAAGTGAAAGGGAGAGAGTGAGATACAGTTCCCACCCCACTGTGGCCGCCTGCTGTGATAGGCATGACAGGCGCTGTAAGAGATAATCATCTACAGCCTGTATTGCGGATCACCGAAGAATAGTGTTTCATATGGTTAGAATGGCTGGGGATCATTGTGTACTGTTGGAGATATGTTGTTGCATGAAAGTACTGCAAACAGCAGAAATTGATAAGTGCTGCACCAAGATTTCTGCGCCTGGCTGGAACCCAGATGTACTCCAGAGATAAAAACCCTCGCAAGGGGCAGCGCCTAAACCTACAGGACGTTGCCGTGGAACTTTCCATTCCATGTTAAAAGCAGCCCAAATAGGATCTAGGTTGTTAGTAGTGGGAGCGTAAGGATCCAGAAATTTTTTGAAGTTTGGTTTTGTGTATTATTAACTTTTTATAAGGTAAGTTTCTTTATTAAATTATGAGTTTCATTTTGATTTGTGTGTTTTAAGTATTATTTTGGGATTAAATGATTTTGATGTCTTTTCCAGATTTGTTATTAAAATGTATCAGAAGCAAATTCGTTCTTCAAGGTATTGCCTTATGAAGAAATATCATAATATTAATTAAGTTGCCCTGACTTAAGATTAAAAATATATTACTAAAGTATTTTTGAGTGCTGGTTTTATTCTCAGATTTCGAAGAATTTATGTGAAGTTAATTTTGCTATTGTTTTGTGTGTTTACTTAAGCATCAAATAGTACATAGTAGACATTAACTTCGACACAGATTTCCATCAGCTTTCCAACATACTTTTGTTTACTTTTTTAGAAACAAAGTTAAAACCATTCAAATGTACTGTATGTTGACAAATTCCTAAACATGTTTCAAGAGTAAAAAGATTTTTTATACCTATACTGTATCTCCTTTCTAAATTACCTAAATTGCAAAGTGTGCATGTACAACTATTTACTGTAAATTGTAATGTATTACAGGGTTATTTTCATCAATGTTGTAAAGGATTTGTTATAAAAAATATGTTTTTATATTTTCTGGGAAATTTTTACCTGAATTTTTATGTTCTGGGGAAATTTTTCCATGCTAGGAATTTTGTCCACGTGTGCTCTAGCGAAGGTTTTTTGTGCCTGGAAAGTTACCATCTCTGACATTGAAAGCCGAAAGACAAAATTTTTAAATTTGTATCTGAACTTGACAGTGAAAAAAAAAGAAAAAATGAAGAAATCTAAAAATGAGAAGCTGGAAGAAATTATGTTAGTGTGTGTTAAGGGACTTGTAAATTTTAAGGCTAACACCGGCTGGTTATAGAACTTTAAATCGTGCTATGGTATCCGGAAATTAGAGGTTCAAAGTGAATCCTTATCTGTTGATTCAACTAACTCAGAACAATTTAAAGTTATATTGTCTGTCTTTTTGAAGATAAAGGTTATTCTTTGGACTCTTGTCTACAATTCTGATGAAATGGGCCTTAATTGGAAATTGCTGTCCCGGAAGTCACTATTGCCTAAGAGGGAGAAAATGGCACCCGGCTTTAAAGTCAGCAATGAACATGTAATGATTATGGTTGTTGCAGAAGATACAGGTATCCATTCATTACCTCTCCTAATGATTGGAGAATCCAAAAAGCCAAGATGCTTCAAAAGTATGACATGTGTTGCATTGGCAATGACACATTCTTCCAGAGGACCATAGTCATTAATTTTCTGAAAGATTGGTGTTCAAAAGAGTGTTAATTTCACTATTAAATTAAACGAGTGCAGGCGAGAACAACTACTTTAGTCTTTACCCGTGCCATCTTGGCGAACATGCTGTGGCCGGTTTCACAATAGAAATTTTCTGTTTCTGAATACAGTATATGGTTAAGAATAACTAAAGTTTAATTTCCCTCTGACCAATGGTTATCTTAATTGCAAGAATAGATTCCCATTACTGGACGAATCAGAACATATGCTGGTCCTTCTTAGCTGATGTGAGGTTATGTTTGTGTATTTAAATCGTCAAAAATAACAGAAGATATTAATTGGTGATTTAGGGTGATCATGACAAAATTTATGATCATGTAGGTTGGCCGCGATTATAAGGCAGTTATGAAATACAAGTAATTAATTATCAAATTAATTTTATTTTTGCAAAATGTTTTTTCATGTTTCATGAGCGATATTGGGATTGGTACTTACACACTGGTCTAAATGGATAAAAATATGCTAGAAACACATCTTTCATGATGCAATAAGTTGATATTGTATAAACATAATTAAATAATACTAGTTTTAAAAAATGACTACTCAAGCAACACCTTAACTTCAGAAAATCAGGCATAGTTCCGCCAATATATTCTATAGTAGATTGGGATCTTTTGGATATATTTTTAAGGTATTAGGAAAAAGTTATTTTGTTCAATTAAAATTATTGTAAATTTTTTCGCGAAGGTCTGCACACTCATAAAATTATGTTTTGTATATTAATTTCATTATGAAATAGGTAATGGATTCATGACAGTCACTAGTATAAAAGGAATGTAAGTTTTTGTGAGCACGTACTGAAATTTGGTTGAAGTCTATGTGAGCTCCGTTATTGAATTAATAATTTTGTCGTGCAGTGCTCATGTATTTCAAAATCTATGTCCTCAGCCATCTGAGGACAGTTGAGATATTTTAAAAATGAAATACATTAAACATGTTAAAATTCTTCCAGTTCTGTTTGATATTGAGGTAGTACAAACTATTTTTATTGTTGTTTGAAAATATCTTGCAAAGTACCTAGCCATTGCACTTTGGGGCATGATTTGGCTAGCAAATGTATGATAATAGTAATTAAATAGATAGTATGGTCTCTGGGATGTAAAAGATTGTTAATGGCCATTCACGATAAAATGAGCAATTTAGAAATGAACCTTAGAAAAAGTCACTGTTCCGCATCCATGTATTTTAATTGGGCCGTGTTCTGCCATAAGGAAGCATTGCAGCCGGTCCTCACAAGACATTTTTCATTCTTCTGTTATTTCTTGCCAGGAGTAACACCTTATGGACTCGAAAGCACAGATGCCATACATTTTAATGCACTGTAGATACAATCAATATATGTAACGAATCATTTTTTTTTTAATTTATCAATTTTGACTGTCGACCATGTATCCTATAAGAACCAGCTGTCTGTTTGGCGTTAACCTTACTTGTGTGAAATGATTCCCCAAAAACTTGTAATAAGTGTAGGTATTAGAAATTAATATGGAATGTTACCAAATTACATGCTGTTAGGTGGTCTTTATTAACTACAATTGTATAGAAGTGTTAATTAGTGTACACAAACAATTCATACCCATGCTAGCATTCATTTTTTTCTGCATTAATTTTTACAAAAACAGCTGATTCTACCCATGATTCAGTGCGTAAATGCTCCTCGCCAAGCCCTGTATTGTTAAACACAATAATCATGTTGTAATAAACATTATCGCACACTTGCGGCACATAAGGGTGTTCAAGTGTTGAAAATTCATAATTTTATATTTGTACGAAATAATGTTAGTTTTTTAGACTTTGATGAGCTGTTATGAAAAAACTATTAGAGCTAAAAAAAAATTTCCTAAGAGGAAAATGTAGTCGCAAGTAACATCTCCTAAACTAACACTATTTCGTACAAATATAAAATTATGAATTTTCCACACTTGAAC
Source organism: Dryococelus australis (assembly GCA_029891345.1). Lineage (NCBI taxonomy): Eukaryota > Metazoa > Arthropoda > Insecta > Phasmatodea > Phasmatidae > Dryococelus > Dryococelus australis. The sequence continues at coordinate 130,102,282 of CM056998.1, forward strand.
ACAAAACTGACATATATTAAACCTAAGAAAATTAATATAGTTGCTTACCATTTAGCTATTAAAAATATTGAAGAATGCAGCAAACAGAGCAGCCAAAAAATTATAACAGGAGGTACACAAGACGACTACACTGTAACCTCACCAAACCAGCACTGAGCTGACTGCTGACTAGTTGCTAGGGTGGCACGGGTGTGTGGGGGATGAGTCATAATGCTTTGTTTACTAGTTGTCGGAGCCCGCAGTCTGTGGCATTTGGCACCCGCCCGTGGCCCGTCAGAATTGTTTCAGAACCTATTACCAAAATTTTATTTAGAATTGAGGGGGGGAAGGTAAAAATTGAACACTTTCTATCAAAATATGTATACACTTTTGCAACAATCATTGAGTTTCATTGAGCTAAATTAATCAGAACAATGGGAAATATGCAAGTAAAACTTGTATTTCTAGGCTTTGTAATATTACAAAAATTTATTGTTTTCCTTCGACAAAATATTGGGGTGGCAACCGCCACCCTTGCCACCACTGAATTATGCATATGTATTTCAATTGGGCGCACTGAGTGACATTCGCCCAGTAAAGTTGGTAACGATGGATGGAAAGTAGTTCCATATCCTAATGTTGAATTAAAAGTGTTAGGTAACCATTTGTGATGTCTTAAAAGTAATTCTTTCATTTTCTGTTTTTCTAAAGCATCGAAGTGTAAAAATGAACAGATGTGTAAAATATTTACTTTCTTAATAATGTCATAGTTTCATTTGACCGACGCACAAATAAAGTGATGAAACCTATAGCAATGTTAATTTTACATAAAGCAGAGGAAAACGCAACGTTTATACAATTAGATCTTAAGCCGGGCTTTCAAAAGTGCTCATTTTACCGTGAACAGCCTATAATTTTATATTTGGTAACAAAGTTTATAGTTATTTTCTGCGTATTACAATTATGTCAGTTTATGTAGCCGTAGTGCGATTAGTCTGCATTTATTTAGTAATGAGTAATTTTGTGTTAGCATGCCACAAGTTTTTTTGAAGTCGTAAAATTTGTATTGAAATACTTCTACATCTCAAGTACACCTAATATGTAATCACTATATGGCAACAGTTTTAAAAACTTCTTTGTATTGGAATCACATATTACATTATCATGCAAAAGTCTTCATTAATTTGCATTAGATTTACTGTCTGGTTTTTAGTAACACAAGTACTTTCGTGCCTGAGAAAGTAATATAAATATGAATTAGTAAGGCTTCTTGTTAAAACAGTTTATCATTGGTGCTTTCTTTCGTGTTTTTACTACAAACATTGTCCAACCAGAACTCTGACCAGAACAGCATTAACAGCAGAGGAAGACCTAACAGTAGTCAATCACAAATTACAATGTCACTGCAATGTTGCCAGATTTATCTTAATCACATAGCTAACTAACACTTCTTTAACCAGGAATTGTCTTTTGTGAAGCAGTACGATACTAACCAATAACTAAAACTTCTGTTTAATATTATCAAATGGTCAGATAACCAATAATTTAAACAGACGTGAAACCAGCCCTGAGTGACATCATTAACAAAACAAAAACACTAGCAACCATAAACACAATCAGAAGTCCCAACATTAAACAACATACCTTCCGCTCTCCTACAAAGCACAAAAAAGTGCTTGAATGAACACAGAAATATTTCTCAATTGGCATTCAAATGATTTTGTGCCTAATGTAAAGACATTAAAAAAAATATAATAAAACTGATAAAGTTCTTCTTGTGATAGACAACACACCAACACACCAGAAAGCAGACATATTGAACGCTGTTGATGAAGATTTTAAAGTTGTTTTTTAACCCCAGAATGTTACAACGTTGGTTCAGCTTATGGACCAAGAGGTCATTGAAAAATTTATAAGAATGTATAAAAAGCAAGTTGTGCACTGTTTACTACTGGCTGATGACATTCCAGAAAGTGTTGTGGAGTTTTAAAAAAAACTGAACATCAAAGACTGTTGCTACCTGGTGATGAATGCTTGGAGCTCTTTGTCAAAAGACACACCTAAAAAAAGCATAGAACAAGTTGTTTCGAGTAAACAGGAGAAAATTCAGAAATCACAGTGGAAAAAAATTAAGCTGTAAACAAAATTGTGTAGATTTGCCAGGAAATTCCAGGATCTTCAGACTGTGACATCAAAAACACCAAAGAATGGCGTGCAAATGACAATGATCCTGGCTTCTAGATGCTAAATAATGACAATATCTTGTCATATGTGCAAGATCAAGAGAAACCTGTTAGTGAAAATGAAGAGTATGATGGAGACATCAATGCAAGTGGGAAAACTGTACAAGTCATGAAGAAGCATTTACAGCACTGGAAACAGCAATGTCATGGTTCGAGAAACAAGAGAAAAGTGGTTCTTCTCAGCTTTTGTTACTGAAGAGAATGCTTGATTTGGCAGCCAAGAAAAGAAGTTCAAATTTGAAACAAAATAAAATCGACATTTTTTCAAACTGTAAGTATGTACTGTATGCAAGTACTGTACATGTGTACTCGCTAACCAAAATGGAAAAACACTCCCTCTGATCTGCTCCTCCTGCTGCTTCATTGTCTGCCGGGGAAGTCAGAGGCAGCTGATCTGAGAAGTGTTGGAGCTATTGCCAGCTCTAGTAATAGAGAGTAAGCGATGCATTAAACTGGAAAGGGCTAGTGAAGCATCTCGTTTAGCCTCTCCTAGCTAAAGGGAACCTACTACCTCTTCATGGTACCGCTGGGTAACCTTGAAGTACAGAGGTTAGCAGAAGTAAGAAACTTCCAGGATGCTTTATTGCTAAGCTTATATCTTGGGCAATCATGGTGGTAGGCCGGTTGACTCCTTTATGGCCAGAGGGCCCAAAAGCTGAATTTCAAAGTGAAGAAATTCATGTGAATGGAACTGGACCATTTTCGGTATTGGGGTATTAGCACACTCAAAATGGTGAGCCTAGGATGAAAAGGAAGGAGAAGCATGGGCTGGCTTCACTACTGTAGAGGTTTCCTCAGCAGGGGGTTTGGAGGCACAGCTCTGAAGGTGTATTGTGTCCGCGGATGCTCTGAATTATCCCTGTGCCCAGAGCTCAGATTGAGAATGGACTCATACTGGCAGTGGTTTAAACATGATTGTGGTGGATACGTTTTCTCCTCTATAGGAAAATGCCCAAAATTGGGCCAAGAGCTTTTACACAGTGGGGTAGGTTGCCAACAACATGGCGTTTATAATGAGAATGGAACACCCTAGGATGGCCTGTACTAAAAGGTGTTGAGAAGTGTATTTATTATTATAATGTACATGTGTACTGTAATGTCCATATGTTGTATTATGTAGCTCTTGTTAATTTAATGTATCTTTTAATTAGAATATTCTCTCTTTGTTTGCTTAGTTTTGAAATTTTATAATTTTTTTCATGTAACAACCTATTTTAACTGAAATTAAAAGTAGTGTTCAATTATCGGAACATTTGATTATCCGAACCACCCTCCAGCCCAATTAGTTTGGATAATCGACTCTCTACTAGTGAATCTATGTAAATAAATAACTTAGCTGACTATGTTGGTATTCTATCACTTGTAAATTTTAATTAATTCATGTGCAGGTTGTATTTTATGATATTAATGGGTATTGGTACAGGTGACAAATTATTACATTTCCATGTATAGCAGGAAATGGCATACCAAACAGTCGTAATGTCATACCATTTTACTTTATACTTCTTTGATACACCTCTGTTTTTATACGTATTCATTTATAAATAGAACGTAAATACATGCTTTTTCTTCATGTGAATATAATGTGTGCATATGTATATGCTGTTGAGAGATATAGTGTACTAAGGCTGGTATTCCGGAATGTTAAGTTTGGCATTATATATGTGCTACCATCTCGGGCAGTTGAAAAGCCATGGCTGTCCGTTAAGTCATGGAACGTATTTCTGAACATGTTTTATCTATTTCCCAAGATGGTATCGGATGTGCCGCGGTTTGTTATTTACTCCCTCGTGCAAGGTTATAAACAAATGAAAGCAGACACAGAAGTGTTTGTTTACAATAACATTTGCAAAAATTAGTACCTGCATGGTTTATTTATTACATCATCTGTTTGCTGGCAGTTATTACTGACTTCAAATGACTTTTATTTCGTGTTTGTAATGTAGAAATTATATACATAAATTTTAAATGTTGCACATGCTTTTTAATAGCAAAATTGCAACTTTATATTTATATGTTTTGCAGTCCTGCAAGTCAGATCTGTATTGTATTCAGTTGTATTGTTGAAGAAGGAGTCAAGGGATAAAATAGCACGTGAATCAAGTTCATAACCCCAATATGAAAATACTGAACAATAATGCAGTCTTTGTGCTATATGTAGCACGGGAACTGAATACATAACCTTATTTTAGGCTCTGATAATAAAAATGTTTTACCCCTTGTGTTTACGGAAATTTCTGTACTGTTATATGTGCAGTATTAAATATTCCCAGCAATACACATTTCAAAAAATTTGTACTGCATACGTCAGTTTTATTGTAGTATTATCTCATAAATTTTACTGCCAGGAAATCAGCATTTTTGCAAATTGTTAAGCAGTGACAAGTGTTCAAATAACAGATATGTGAATGCAAATTAATTCATTGTGTCTCAAACCTGCCAGGAAATGTCACAAAGTTGTGATATATGCATACATACGTGACCTTTAAAAAATTACTGCAGTTCTCGCTGTCACGTATGAAACCAAATGCTACTCCGGGTACTCAATGCAATTTTGTACGCACTGTATCATCTTCCTTCTGCCTGCCTACTCACTTCTAGGTTTTTGCTAAGTCAACTCTGTAATTAGTTATTTAATTGATATTTGCGTTGTTATAGCAAGAAGGGAAAACACTCAAGGGGATATGTCGCTTGACAGGAAATGAGAACAAGCAACCCGGGGATTCTCTAAATACAGTACACATTTATTAACACAAATTGTTACAAAATTAAAACAATACAAAACAGTTACAATTACTCTAAACCTTAAGTGTTATCTTTACTCTCGGAGTGAGTGAAGTTAATGATACTTTACAGTGACCTCCCTATCCTTGCCAGTGAACAATTATTTACTGATTTATTCTGGATAGTGGGGTCTCGATAGGTAGCCTTACGCCCTACTGCCAAGCCAGATCTTGCTCACCACAGAAGACGTTTATGAATTTGGCTATGAGCTCCTCAGGGCCTGGATGAGAGTGATGCCTTCAATTTTAGCCTCACTGAACCTCTGCGTTGTAGGCTCCGACGACTATATGTAGTGCTGCTCAAATCGGATGGGCGCGTCATGGCCGCAATATTCATACCCCTCAGTTGAGTAGGTCAGGCTCTTCTGTTTATTAAATAATGTGAGCAGCTCAGCTCTTGTCGCTATACACCACTGTTTGTAAGATAATGTGTGCTGCCCAGCTCTGGCCGCTACACTACCCCCTTGGTTGAAGATTTAGCCATCCCAGCTGATGTTATAAATTTTACCATGGTAATTGATATCAGTTATTATGTAATAAATTAAACAAGGTGATCGACCACTAAACAGTAATACGTATGCACATTGTGTAGCGGGACCACAGGATAGAAGAAAGTATGTCCAGCACCGCATTTAAGTTTAAAACCAAGAATATCCCATGTGACTAAACGTTGGACATGGGTAAGGGGAGATTTGAAATGTGTGTGCATGTGGTACTAATTCGCTCTACAACGTGCCAGGGCGAAAAATTTTCTTTCAAAAAATTACTTATGAACGACTTAGTACACCGGTAGGCTTAACTATCTTAAAGTTATTTATATAAAGTTGAAAATTATATGCACATGCACAAAAATGTTCTATTAATGTGATATAAGAAAACTAATGGCATTATTAAAATTGTTAGCACTGAACAACTGTGCCTTCTTTTGTCAGCAATGGCACCAGGGAAAAACACTTAAGTAACGATTACACAACCGCTGCACTGCATGGAAATTGTCTTTGCACACATCAAGTTACATGTTTGATATAGTGACCTACGAAGGTGTTTAAATACCTCAGATAAGTAATTAGTTGAGATACAGCAATATAACTCTTTTAAAAAATACAATGATTAGTTACTTGTGATGTATACGGTGGTGAATGCCATATGGTATACTTCATTCATGATAGTAATTGACATATACCTAACACATTCACAGTTATAGCGATAAGCACATACAAAACACAACACAAGCACAGTGGCCTAGCTATAATTGATATAACAATAATAATATTAGTTTGTTTATGTTGCTACATTTGTACCGAAGAAATTAAGTTCTGCATAGTTGGTAGTGGGTTCCCCCCCCCCCCCCCCTTTTTTCCCAAAAATTAATCTTTTCAAGTGATCTGTGACGTTTTTAAAATTGGATGTTATTTTCATTTCAGTTTTTACCATTAACATTACCTAAAAATGTTACAAAACTTCCGTAGTTGCAGTTATCCAGAAATAAACTAAAGAAAATAGCTGCCCGAGGAATGAAGTGAAAATACACACTGTCATGATTCATAAATAAGTTTTCCATTCTATAACGTATTATTAGTGCCGGGGTTTCTGATTGGCTGACTATTGATGCACAGCGATAATAATAAGGAAAGTTAAACTAAGTTGAACTTTCCTTATTACTATAACTGTGCTTAGGTAAGTGCTTATTGCTATGCATGATTGTAGCCACTCTAACTGAAAACAAGCAGTTTTAACTCTTGTGTGTATCACTGTATTGTGTTGGTGATGTGCTTATCGCAATTGTAGCCTGGCCTTAAGATTAACATCTTTATATAAGTAAGTACACACCTTAAGTTATAGAAAATAACCTACCCTAATGGTGATACAACAAAGAGATTGTGAGACATTAACAATAATACAGAGTTTTCCCTTAGGAATCATGCGAGTTGTTATTAGGATAACATATTTACAATGGCTATTGCTACGTTTACACAATTGCCGTTCACATGCAAGGAAGTAGAAAGTAGTGCTGAGTGAGTCCTAGTACTTATTGTCTTGAGAAATGTCTTTCACACGGAGTAATATAAAATGCTCAAAAGCATCAAAAATTGTGCACTGCCTTGGCATAGTAGCCTCTGATATATTAATGGTCCATAATTGTTATTACTATATTTCCACTGAATCACTATTACACACGATGCAGATAATTGCAGTCCTATTAGCATGTGGATTTTCTTAGATAATGTCTTTCGTTGTTTGTCTCAACTTTTGAATGGGAATTTATTTTCAGTTGTACTGTACATAAAACTTGAACATACAATGGAAGTTACTTCAAGCACCATAAAATATTTAATTAAAGAAAATAATTAATATAATTTTAAGAGGCACTCCAGCGACATTGTGCTGATCCTATACATATATGTAGTTTTAAAAAAATGTCTTTCTGAATACTTAATACAAAATAAATAAGACAAAATATTTCGTAGCTGGATAATATACGTAAGCAGAGTCGTGACATTATAACTCTTATAGCAGCTAGTGTAACATGTATGGGAACTATTATATTATTAGATGTTTCATTTTTCATTGTTTTTTTTATTTCTTTAAGTTACATATAAGAATACTATTTAATTATTTGCAGTGGGGGTTGTATTTCTCTAGTAAAAACTGGTAGCACACTATTCTATTCAGTTTAGCTTACAATATCGGAGAAAGAAGAATAATTGCAATTCTTAGCTATACATACAGGAGCTCAATATCCGCTGAGCGTTATAGCTACAATTTGAACTGTGCTTAGTTTGTAGTGGTATATTTGATGTAATAATGTGGGTCCAAAATGCCCATAAATAAAATGCAATTCACGTTAGCCAAACAATTATTATAGATTACAGGAGGCACTCACCTCAAACTAAGTATTATATTTCTGGTTCACTTTATATACCTAGTTGTGTTTACTCTATACCTCTATCTTAGTAGTTTTCCTAATAAGGTCCTAACATCTGGTCCTTTCCTCAGGGCCTGACAGCTGTGTCCTTACTTGCCTATAATAGCCTAAGTTTTACACAATTCAAGTTGTGTGATAGCATGGTTATCAAACTTAATTGTTAATTGTGTATATGTTAGGGTTGTCAAAGTTGATTCCTCGCTATCTCGATATCCTCGATCATTACAGGTATCGAAGAATCGAGAATCGGATGGTTAAATGTTATAAATCCTCGCCAACCTTCACATGACTTTTTGAGGTTATGTTGCACAGCAACAGGTCTTTGGTTTTCCAAATAGGCTGAACCTGTACCGAACTCACAATGAGGGTTCGACTATGAAAGAATTAAGAAAATACAGTAGAACCTCTATTCTCCACGATAATACAGGTGAAGATAGAAGATGTAGCAGGGGATTTGAATATGCCAGGGGTGAAATGGGTAGAGGGTGCAGAAGGAATGGGTAGCATAATGCAGAGAGTGGCAGCACAGCTAGTCAACAGAGGATTAGTCCAGATAGTAGAAACACCTACGAGATGGATGTGCTGGATGTCAGTGCTGGATGTGGTGTTGGTCAGACCTAGGAATGCTGTAGTTGGTGCAATAGTATTGGATGGTATAAGCGACCATCATATTCCGGTTGTAGAAATTGGGATTGGCAGAATGAGATAAGTGCAAATGGCAGAAAGGTTGGTGTGGCAGTACAGGAGAGGAGACAAGAAGGGGGCAGAAATCTTGCTGAGAGACAGGTTTAAAAAATGGTCTATGGAGGAGGGTGTAGAAGGGTTGTGGAGGGAGTTTAGAAGATTAATGGAGGTTATGTTGGAGAAATTTGTGCCAGTGAAAAGGTTACGGACTGGGGGAGATCCCCCATATTATGGACAGAAGATTTTTAAAATGAAGAATAAGTGCAGAAAATTACATGACAAGTGGAGAAATGAAGGGATGATAAGATCTTAAGAAATTATGAAACAAATGGGTAGGTAGCTTGAAAGGAAGATCAAACAGACAAAGAATGTATTTCTGGGGAACATTGTGGAAGAAGGAAAAGGCAAGGAATGGGGGAAATTGTTTAGGTATGTTAGGCGGTTAAGGGGAGGAGAGGAAGGGATCCCTCTGCTAACAGGAAGGGATGGTAGGCATGCGACAAATGACCAAGAAAAATCGGAGATGCTGCAAGGACAGTACTTGTCAGTGTTTGAGGCAAAGGAGGGTTGGAATAGGAGGACAAACAGGGTTCGGGGGGTGTATAGTGAGTTTAAGATGAGTGAGTGGCGGATAGAAAAGGTTATTAGGGGTTTGGAGAGCAGTAAGGCAGAGGGACCAGATGGATAGGAAACGCAGCACTAAAGTTTGGTGGCAAGGATTTGGCGAAATATTTAGAAGTGCTGTTTAAAAAGTCCTTCGGAGAGGGTAAGTTACCACAAGATTGGAAGGATGCTATGGTGGTACCTATACACAACCAGGGAGAGGATAGGGGGAGGCCTGGCAGCTACAGACTGGTGAGTCTCACATCAAGTACAGGAAAAGTAATGGAGAGGCTGGTGGTGCAGTATGTGGTGAGGGTTATGAACAATAGGAATTGGTTGGAGGAGTCCCAGCATGGTTTGAGGAGGGGTTACTCATGTGAGACTCAGCTGGCTGGGTTATTAGAGGATCTGGTGCAGGTAGTTGATGAGGGGAAGCAGGTGGATGCCTGCTTCATAGATTTTGAGAAGGCATTCGATAAGGTGCCCCATGGAACATTGATGAGGAAAGTGGAGGCGCTGATACCAGACAGGAGGGTAGTGGAATGGATAGGGGACTTTCTCAGGGGGCGAAGGCAGAGGGTGAAAGTGGGGGAGGCAATATCGGAGGAAGAGGAGGTTACGTCAGGGGTACCACAGGGAAGTGTGCTGGGTCCTTTGTTATTTACCATAATGGTAAATGACATGGGTTTGGGGATTAGAGGAAAAATCAGATTGTTTGCAGATGATTGTGTTGTATATGCTGAGGTAGGAGATGGGGGCGGAAATTTGCAGGCGGACATTGATAAGATATGGTTGTGGACCAGAAAAAAATAAAATGAAGATAAATGTAAGAAAAACTAAGGAAGTGAGGTACAGAAGGAAGAAGATGATAAGCAGGGACATGTACAGATGGGAGGGACAAGAGATAGAAGAAGCAGCAGAATATAAGTATCTAGGGATTGTACTGCAGGGAGACCTCAGGTGAAAAAAACAGGTAGAGAGGGTGGTAGCAAAGAGAAAAAGGGCTCTGGGTATGCTGGGAAGGGTGCTGAATGGAGTCAGCTGTGAGGTGAAGGAGAAGGCGTATGGCACAATGGTACGGCCAATGTTAGAATATGCTGCAGCAGTATGGGACCCGTATGTGGAGGTGGAGGTGTGAGAACTGGAAAAGGTGAAGAGAAAGGTAGCAAGATGGGTGAAGGGTAGGTGGAGAAGGCAAGGGCAGGATGATGAGGAAGAAGGGAACTATAGGCCATCAGTGATGATGAAAGAAATGGGGTGGAGCTCATTGAAGGACAGGGGGAAAGTTGAACGGTTAGTCAGGATGTACAGGGTGGTGAATGAAGAGGGAGGATGGGGAGGGCTACACTGCAAGCTAAGTAAGGGGGTGTTTAGAGGAAGAGGAAACAACAGTAAGAAGCTTCAGAGGGTGTGGAGGAGAACGGAGCGGGGTAGGCAGTCCATGCTTGTGAGGCCATGAGGGAGTGGAATGTGTTGAGGGAGGAATTGGTATCTGTGAGAGGGGTTGGTAAATTCAGGAAGGGAGTGGAAAAGGAGTTGGTTGGGTGAAGGAGAGTTGTGAGAGCTCGCCACCGGGTGGTAGCCTAATTGCGAGTGTATGTATGTATGAAGTATAGTCGTATAATCGAAACTCGCAGTTAAACAAGTTGTTTTTATCTTGATGGCTGCCATGGGGCAGATAGCTATTATCAGTATTTGGCTGCCTCATTTCACTCCGACTTACACTGTGTGTGGCATGGCTTTAATGGAATTACTGCTAGTTTTTTTGTGCACTTTCTGACATGATTCAGTATTACGTGTATACTGTTGCAAAAATGCAACAAATGCACGTAGAAATCTACGGCTCAATATCTAAATCTGTTAATGTCCGCGTAGATGAAACACTAAAACAAACTGTCTGAAAGGCCACCGCCGCACATGCGGATATTGTTGGGTATAGCACTTTGTTGCTCGTAAGTGTTGCGATCAGCGTTAGTTGATAAGTCCGGCGCCGGATGTCGACGTTCTGCAACCAGGTGGTTTGTAGACAAGAACCCTTGCTAGCATCAAGCTTTTAGAGTTATGGGTCGCTGACGCTGAAAAGGCATTGGCTTTTAGTCTGTTGCATGATAGTTGTTAGTAGTGAAGCATAAGGATCCTGGACCAGGATCCTTAACAATATCAGGATTCCTGGTATTTTTTGGATTTTTGACTTTGTTTACATATTATTAAACGGTATATTAGATAAAGAACAGGTACATTTTCCATACCATACATATTTCCAGTTTGGACATTTTCGTTTTTGAGGTAGTCATGATTAAAAGCATTTTTTTTTTGTCATGCTTACCTTTACGGGAAATAACCATCTCTTTTTTTCTGAAAGTGGGTAGTGTTAATGTTTTGAATCTACTAAGGATTTTATTCACTTGGACGTGAAGAAAATGTCTAGCGATGTGTGGAATTATTTTTCCGTGGATGTAAATGACACAAACTACGCATTTTGCAGTTTATGCTTGGCAAAAATTTCACGTGTTGGGGTTAGTCACACAATTAGTAAATTGAGAAAACACTTAAGTAAACACGACAAGTACAAGAAAATTGCCAATAATTATTTTTCAGAAGATATTTTGGGCAAAGATGCATGTAGCAGTAAGTCATCCAGTGTCCCTGCAACTTAAAATGTTCAGTAGGAGTATTTTCATTTAGCAACGCTAAATGAAAGTTACTTGTATTTCAGTTTCATTACTGAATAATATCAATATTTGTGTACATATTGGTTAGCTTAATAAGTTGACCTAAAATATTTCATTGAGAAGTTTGAGAATTTTTGTTTAACTTCTTTGTATAATACTGTGTCAATATTCATTTAAAATAAATCATAGATTTATCAAAAATACTGATATGAACTTGTTAGGCCGAATTAGATAAGTCTGAATGTTACATAAATATAGGAAATTTACTTCACTTAGCAGACCAGAAAGTTTTTTCCTGTTATTGTTTCTTATTGTGTCTGTCTAATTTGACCTATAAAACAAAATTTCAAAAGGATACATTGACTGTAAGTGCATGTTGATAATCACCATATCCTAATTTATGGTATCAGGATCAAGGTGGAAATGAGTGAAAGATTTTGCAGTTGGAATCAAGAATCGGAATCGAGAAAAGTTGATATTTTGCCATCCCTAGTATGTGTGTGTGTCTATATAGACATACTAAGTCTACGAATTAAAGACTATAAGTAGAGTCAAATCGAACATAATGTTCTCTCATTATACATCTGTGATTAGGAAATCAGATGATAGCAATATTAAAGACCTTGTGTTTACCCTTCTTGGAAATTCTACAGGTATTCTCGGAGTACCCCTTCTTCTACTGCCTTTAAATATTCGTAATTCAATTTCCCATTTGTGCAGCTATTCGAATTCTGGTCTGTGCAAGCGACATGTAAGTATTCATTGAGTGAAGCACGTGTGGTAGGGAAGTGTAAGGGAATTGTGTAAATAAGCGGCATACTATCTTCATACACAAAGTCCACGTCGGCCGGTAGCCATGAAATACTGGCATGGGTACTGTACGTGGTGGGCACTGAAAGTATGGCTGGTAGGGCAAGGCAGACAGCGATCACTGCCTTGACCGTGCAGCGAGTGCAGCTGGCTCCCCACTACTGGGCTGCTGCTCTCGTTCACTGATTGGTGTTGCCATGGTGATACTCCAGTGCCTGCGCAGAGCATACCTTGCACTCGCGCACCACTGACAACTGTGTCTGGGCTGCGGAAGCAGCTTGTTGCCTCTGCCGGTATGGTACAACGTTCGAGCTGGGGTTGGCTGCCGTGGAACCCTTCTCCACATCTCGATTGTTCTGTAGTCGCCCAGCAGTATGACAACAGGTAAGGAAGTGCAGACCAGCGCCTCGCATTGCCTGAATTCTGCTTCGGTAGATATGCTCTGGGTGTGAAGCATAGTCGGCGCGTCCCAGTTGCGGTGTGTACCGGCTGCACGGGCGTCCTTTCGCACTGCAGCAACACAGTGGCTCATGTACCTTTGATTCTTTCAAGGCATTCACTCACATACACTGTAACACGTTTTAATGACATTTTAAAGCACTGAACGAATTACAAACTTACAATACAGTGATGTGACAAGGAACTGAGAATTATTTCATGAAGGCATGTTTGGTGTGGTGGGTGCAGACAGTGTCAAACTTGGGAGGACCGGTTTTGTTTACTTGACTGCGTATGGTGGAATCTCCTTAAATGTCTTTCACCTTTTAGGGGCCTCGGTAATGATGTGTGAGCACCTTCTGTCTGTCATGGTTACGAACCCATACGTAATCATTAATGCGCAAAGTATTTTGTTTTTGTGTCGTATCAAACTGGGTTTTCTGATGCCCTTGGGCCTGAAGCAAGATTACCTTTGCATTTTCGTGATCTTGTATTAATCTTTGGCACCAGTCGTTAGCGCATTCAGAGTACTTAACTGCTACTACCTGTGCTGGGTGGGCAGCTTCTACGCCATGTAGGAGATAAAATGCTGTATATTTTGTGGTTGTATTTATGCATGTATTGTAGTTGAAGACAATAAAATCTACATGTAGATCCCAATTTACTTGGTTGGTATTTGCATAGGTAGTTAACTGTTCGCCTACAATGCGGTTCATGCCATCAACTAAACCATTGCATCTAGGGTTGTATGCATTTGTTAACTTTTTGATACCTAAAGTTTTCAAAAGCTGACATTAATTCATTCTGAAAGCTTGTATCGTGATATGTCAAAATTTGTTTGGAACACCCAAATTGCAAAATGACGTGTTTAATGAATTCTGCACATCTAACGGCATCAATGGAAGGCATGGCTTTCACAACAACGTATGTATTTAAGTACTCAGTCATTACGAGTTTATATTAATTTCCATGTACAGTGGAGAGGAGGGGTCCTTTCGCAACAAGAGTCCAAGTTTTCAAAAGTGGCTGAGGTGGAACAGGAGTCATCTGACCCATAGGCTTAGCGTTAGGTGCTTTAGTTTTTTGACATACAGGACATGAGCATATGTAATTTTTGACATCAACATTCATTGGGTCCCAGTGGTAGGCTTGTTTAATTATCTGAAGAGTTTTAAAGACACAGAAGTGTCTACCTCCGAAGATAGCATCGGGTGATGAGCTTGTATTATTTCATTCACATAAACTTGGGGAACTAATGTTAAATTGGTAGGGCCTTGCGGCGTGTTGACTTTAAGGTAAATTTCTCTGTTTGCTGTTATACCATATCGGTGACTAAGTCTACGGTATTTATCTGCTTGATCTGGGTGGAGTAATGCAAGTTTTAATTGTTTGATGTGAGGGCAGACATGCTAACAATTACGATTTAATCGTAATTGTTAAGAATTTATGCTTGCTATTACGCATTTATGAATGGAATGTTAAAAATTTCGATTTTTGCTGTTTTTGTGAAGCGCGCCGGGCTTCAGAAATGGTCATTAATTTCCGTGAGTGTTCGTCGGCCGTCGATCTATAACCTCGATTATCGAAGATCGATAGCTATGTGTAGTCATTGGTTGTACAGAGAGTTGGAGGCCATTTTTCTGACTTCCATTGTGCAATGCATTTGCTGTTGTTAATCCTATTGTGTACTGGTGCTAGCTGATTTATAGTGAAAGTGTATTATCATTTGAGGTTAATTATCATAAAAATCAATTTTTTAATATGGTTCCACGTATTTGAAGAAACCTGTTGGCTTTGTGATATTGTTCCATGAATTTGAAGAAACAGTGTCGGCTCTTGCCATTGTGCCGCGCAATTATTTTTCTCGTACGTCAGTAAGTTTCTAAGTGTTTTAAATGAAAAAATGAAACGATTTCTGGTATAGTGTGGGAGAAGTGTGGGTGCTGATGGGGATGAGGAAACTACAAAAAAGCCTAAGGTTGTGCAGAAATACAGAGGAGAATACACAAATGAGTGGCCGTGTTTACTACGATCTTCGAAGTCTTCGTCTCACATGTTTTGTGCCATGTGCACTCATGATTTTTCTGTTGCGCGTGGAGGAAGAGATGACTGTTGTAAACATGTGAGTAGTAAAATGTATGCAGATTTTGTTAAGGTTAGGGATTCAAACAAGAGTGTATTAATGATTTAAATGATACACAACTGTATCCGACAGTTGTCTCATACTGTGATGCAGAAACTGGCCATATTTCAACTGTCATCTTTACTATTCAGGAATCACATGATAACACAGGTGAAGGCATTTTTAAAGTATTAGATGGTGAACTGAGGAAGATGGAAATTCCATGGGAGAACTGTGTAGGTTTTTCATGTGACAATGCAAGCACCATGACTGGTGTTTCTAAAGCTGTGATTTAATTTATTTCCAAAGTTAATGAAAACATTCTAGTACAAGGCTGTGCATTTCATCTTGTGCACTTAGCTGATCAAAAAGATTGTCGTGGTCTGGAAAATATTAATGTTGAACAGTTTTTGATCAACATTTATAACTACTTGCAGAAAAGCTCCAAGAGACAACATATTTTGAAGCTGTGCCAAAAAGACTTTTGTGAAAAGCCTCACAAAATTTTGAAATTGAAATATGTGTCGACTAGGTGGTTGTCACTTTTGCAGTGCATTGATAGAGTCTTGGAGCAATGGAATCCTCTGAAAATGTATTTTTGTGAAATGAACCTTTGCATGACTGGTTCGAGTTTCAGAAAGTGGAAGAGCAGTTTGAAAATCCATATACCAAACTGTACCTTTTGTTTCTGAGCTCTATTCTTCCACTTTTTAATTCTCTTAATGTATTCCTTCAGCAGGAAACCCCAGTCATTCATGCGTATAAGCTAAACCCTCGTGGAACGTATTTGCAGCACCGCCGCGTTTCTTGCACGTTCAGTGGATGCACGGTACTGCAGCGGCACTGCAGCTACGTGTGCACTGCTCCATATAAACCAAGCCCTCGTGGAACGCTTTTGCGGCGCTGTGTAGACATTGTCCGCATGTGTGCACCCGGCCTTCGTTTCTCAGTGGATAGAGAGAATCCAAGTGAAGCCTTAGTGGCTCAGTCGATAGAACTATTTTAAGTGGGGCCTTAGTGGCTCAGTGGATAGAACTATGGTAAATGGGGCCACAGTGGCCTAGTGGATAGATAAATATTCAATGGGACCACAGTCGATTCAATGTTGAGTTAATTTCACATCATTTCATTATTGCCTACATATATCTATGCAGTTTTTTTTTTGTAACCAAATTTTGTAATATAGTAACTGTTCTAGCCCCGTAACAATACAAAAAAAAAAGGTCACGGGCTGGGTCCACTAGTATATATTAATGCACTGACTTTTGCACATTGCAAGTAATATTTGAAACACTTCTTTTGTAGGAAATGTCTTGGATCGTTTCATTGGGGTCGGATGTCATGTGACAAGTTGTCAGAAGTGTCCCGTGTCCCTTATGGCAAATCCAAACAATTTGGTAACACTTCTTCTGTGTTGACTGTCATTTAAAACTCTTAACTTATAGGTCATATACTGTTATTATTTTTGATACAGTTTAATATTTTAGGTAATGTCAAAGGTTAACATTTTACTACATCACTAAATATTACTCATGTGCTAATGCAACTGGACAAGCATCTAGAATTCACTTTTTTTTTTCTTTCCAGCTGAACGTTACTTTATAAATAATTACACCAATTGTGTGCAGGGATATGAACATAATATAGTTTGCTGGTAAACCTTCTCAAATATTTCTCAACAACACAACTAGCATTTTTTCTTTGGTTATTTGTGTTGCATGGTTGGTGGTCCATAGAGGGACTAGGTCACGTGTGTCCAGTCTAACACGTTCTCAAGTTTCAACCCTGAAAACTTTTGCCACTACTTTCCACTTTGCCAACATCAATGCAAATTCGTCAATAGGAAGGTAAGGAAGCAGCTATAGAGACTTTGTTTTCTCAAAACACTCTTGTTTCATCCAAAAATTGCTGTGAACCAGTGAGTGGTTACATTTATATATATATTATATATATATATATATATATATATATATATATATATATATATATATATATATATATATATATATATATATATATATATATATATATATATATATATATATATATATGTGTGTGTGTGTGTGTGTGTGTGTGCGCGTGTGCGCACGTGCATGTGTGTGTGCGCGTGCGCTTTGTAAGTAGCTTATAATTTGGGAGAGTTTTGTTGCTTTACTGGAATCAAGTTATAGAGGATTAAAAATTGTCCTAATTGCTAGAATTATTTTTAAAGTTTTGAGAAGAGTTTACAGAATAATTTAAAATTGTTGATATTATTTGTTTGTAAAAGTCACTTATATTTTTAATTTAAAGAGATAGTATATAAATTATGTAGTGATTACTCACTTAAACATTTTGTTTTATATTTTAGGTAGTAATAGAGAAAAATCACAGAATTAACTGTCTCAGTATGCATGTAGCCTTGAAAACTGAATTCACTTCCTTACATTCATTTCTTGCATTGGTAAGTGGCTATTTTTACTGTTTTTATAGTTTTTGTCCAAGGACTACTTGTCATTTAGTGTCACAGAATTTAGGAAAGTCAAATGTATTAAAAAAATTTTTAGTAATAGCAGAAGAGAACATACTACATAATGATGCACCCAATGTCCTGATTTGGAAAATGTCCAAGAGTACACTATTAATGCTGATGAACTGTCCATTTTCCTTTTTCAATTTATTTGTTTTAAAAAAAATTATTTGACGAATGCGAAGATGCAGAGGAAACATTTAGAGTTGCACATCAAAGCAACAGTGTACGGTTATTATTATCATAAATAAATAAATAAATAAAACAATAATAAAAAAAAGGTGATTCACAATAGTTACATCTGATGGTGTGAGATTGAACACACTTTACAACGTATCTTTTTGACAGTCAGTGTATCACAAAAAGCGGGGTGCATATTTAAAGTAATAATACAACCAGTATGTACACAATAATTAGAACGGGTTATTTAATCTTATGCATACCAATAGTGTCTAGTCTGGTGTAAATATTGTGCATGGACAGCAAAAATGTGTAACTAGATAGGATCAATGTTTAACAAATGAGAGAACAATCAGTGTATATACAATGGCTACTGAATACTTTCTTAGATTTGTGCATGCAGATACATTCGTATTGTTTCTTTTGAAGTCTCACCTTGAAGCAATTAATTCCCAATACAATAATTGTAACACATTGTCAACATTTCCCTTGAACATTTTGAACAAGCTGCATTTTTTTGTGCAAAAACACAAGAAAGTCAATGTGATCAACTAATTCTTACTAAAAGAAAAAAAAAACAATGTCCATACCTACTGCACTCACATAAAATTATTCTAACTTTTTACACAAATCACATATGAGTTACAAACACTCTTAATCAATAGAAAGTATTCTGATGCAAATTCCTCACCACATGATCAGGCTGTTAAATAGAACGGGTCACTTGTGTGTAGGGCAACCCTTAAAACTGCCATCTCGAGTAACAGTAACCAAAATCAATACAAACATGCAATGTGCATATAACTGCTTAGGCTATACACTTTTGCAAATGCCATAAATACCCTACAAGCTATACAGAATACTACAGACACACACATGTAACTTGCACAAAAGGCCTCTGAAATATATAATGTGGAAAACTTTACATCTGCTGAACCATATAGTGGGGGAAGTTGGTGAGATGACTAGGAAACATTATCACTTCAGAAGTCAGCCCTGGTCATTAATCAACTACAGAGATGGCACATGCATAATTTTTTTGTGGACTGCCGCCACGAGGATATGTCACTTGCAGTGTTCTTGAGTCAAGGAAATTGGGGATAGGAGAGAAAAAAAAGGTGTATTACACTAGACATGTAATCTGTCAGCAACTTATTATATATGTTTAGGTTTCTAGTTGTGTAGTAAAACTAAAAATCAAATATATGTTCGTATAGTGCAGTCATGGTGATATAATGTTGTATTGGTTTTGCTGCTTTAATAATGTGTCTTTGGCGGTGATGTGATATTGCGGTGTGTGTTTCATTTTCTAGGAGCCAGGGTTCCCCTCATTCATCCTCCAATTCCTCCCTCCCTTTGCCTTCCATGAAGCTGAACCCACACAACATATTCTCCTTCCTCCATCACAACTAGCCTAGCCATGGCCACAGGTGTCGTTGCCATAGCCATCCACTCACTCACTGGCTTTGTGTCTGGGTGGTTCTTCGATTATCTCAGTTTCTCATCACTGTAGAGCTTATGAGTCTCGTGCAGTTCTTCAATAAAAAGTTTTCAAAATTTCATACTTTTCCTGCACTGGGAATGGTGTTCAGGCCCAATGCAGATGCAGAGTCTAGTGTTATGCCTCCTTGCCAGGAACAGTTGCAAGGCCTGCTATAGTTTGTGGGTCTGTTCTGTTTTTAGGCTCTCTGTGGTTTATACATACTGCACACTTGCGTCTTTACTTTTACATACAGTACATTGTTAAAATAACATTTTAATTGTATACCTTCATTAACATCAGATTTTTAAGTATGGAAATGTAAATGATAGCGAAGTATTATTATTACAGCGAAAGTTGAATGACAGTATTTTTAATATGGTAGTAATTTTTAATTTTTTAATTGTGCAAAAATGCTTGTAGTATTTTTGAAGGCATGTAGTTTGCCCAAAAATCATGATAATTAATATAGCCATAAGTGTTGGAATTAAATTTTCCTGTCGTTAGCGATAAATTTGTATTTTTATATAAAATTCTCTATTTCACAATATAATTGTGCAAGTCTTAGAGCTCTAGTTACTTCTTTAATTCCTGAAAAAATGGTATTAAAATATTTGTGGTTTCTTGCTGGAATAATTCAGGTGTGTTGTATGTGAATGAATTTTTTGTGGTGGTGTAATAACAATCTGAAATTTGTTGTATGATTAAATTTATTTTTTAGAAGTAAATATTTAAAGTATTATTACGTAATTTGGAAAGTGCTATGACTACAAACACATGAATGTGTTATATGAATCTGCTTTTATAGTTTTTAGTATAATTTATGGTTGAGAGAAAAAATATGCCATTTTATCTAACACTTATCTAAAACTTGTTTCTAGTCTGATTGTTATCTGACATATGTTCTAATACTTTGTGTGAATTATTTTTACCACAGCTCATCTTCAAGTTTCCCACGTTAGTGAAGCACTGTGACCGCATACAAAATGTTATTGTGATGTTATTCTTCAGAACTCTGTTTAACAGCAGTGTACAGGGGAGAAAATATACTTTATTTAGCTCATTGTGCCAGATGAGACTGTATGATAACTAAAAATGATTGTTTATAAATGACATATAATTGCTGTGGAGCATTATCAGTTAGTCGGTGCAAAGGAGATAATGTTCCACGTCGTTGGTGAATGTTTTTATTAATGCACAGTGTGTTGTTTGAAACTAAAAATGGAATAATAATGAATGAAAGTCCTTTACTTTTATGTAGTTTAGTGATGATGATACGTTGTGTGGTGGTGGCTACAAGGCTCATCCTGTCCTACTTCCTCTCCTTACACCAGCAGACCATTCCCTTACCTTGGCTTCAGCCTGCGGCTCGTCTTGGTCTGGTAAATATATATCTATTGTCTGCGTTTTGTGGTCTCGTTTGTTACTTGCATGCATGTTTGACTGATGCATGAATCTCCTTAGTTAAACTGCACTGTGGTATGTGTTGGGCCATTTCCATTTTTTAACATACTGTATTCTCAACTGTTGTTGGACTGTAGCTACAGAAAATGTGACGTGCTTAGCTACCCAACTGTTCTGTACAGCCAAGTTTCTTGCATGTCTGCTGTAAGCTGTCATGTTTTTCTGTGTTCTAATGTCGTTTCCATTTGTGTGTTTTTCTAAATGAAATGTGTTTCATAACATTTACTCTGTTTCAAGTTTTGTTTGATTCTTTCAAATCAGTACAAAATATGCTAGTAATATGCACATGGGTGTTAATTGTGTCTTTTACTTCCCTTAAGTTACTGACAGTTTGAAAACGTTGTCTAGAGTCCAAAGGCATTTCTGAAAGCAGTTTATGGCTTCATTTATTTATGTAGGATTAATGCTAAATGTAAATGTTTTTTTCATTTCCAAAAGTAATTAATTATTTTTTGTAAAAGGTACTTATCATGTAATGAATTACATTCTATTTAATATATTTACATGACTATTTAAAACCATTTGTTATTTAGGTTCTGCTGTTTATGAACATTTTGAAATATATTCAGTGACTTTTTATAGTTGTTTATACATATGCGTATATGCAGTAGATTATATATAGTTTACTGTACATTCAGTACATATTATATTATTTCAGTGGTGAATGATGGTTTAAATTTTATGTATGCTCTTTATTGGTAATTTTTTTTGTTTTTGTTTTTAAATGATTTTTTTTTTTTATTTGCAAAACACATTTCAGCCCATAGGTTTGCAAATTAAGTTTTATACAAGAAAATCTAACTTAACACTTAAATAATTTTAAAAAAAAACCAGTGTGATAGTATTTAAAGCTGGAAACTGATTTTGGTAGTTGTAATAGCAAAACCTTAAGTTATTGAACTATATAAATTTTAATTTAGAATTAGCTCATCCTGGTGAACGTTGTTCCGCCTCTTTCGCGTTCTATTTTGCCTTCTCAATGCATCCTCTTTATTAGATCTGGTACGTCGACCAATGTTTGACTGTGGCATTGCTGTCATTTTTCTCTTTTAGATCAACAAACTTTTCCTGCAAGTATGAGCAAAATTGGCCCGTAAATATAAAAGTTATACTCCAGTGCCACCTAGCAGAATGAAATATAACTAAAAACCTTCTTCACCATCTCAATAACATAATGTGTAAATATGGTCTCAATAGATCAACAAACATTTCCTGCAAGTATCAGCAAAATCGGCCCATAAATATAGAAGTTAGACTGCAGTGCCACCTATCAGAATAAAACATAACTAAAAACCTTACTCGCCACCTCAATAACATATGGTATGAATATGGTCTCAATTAGTCTAGTGGTTTGTCAGTGATGATGCGGTTTAGTCACGCAAAAAAGATTTTATATATAATGTTTTAACATACAATTAAACAAAAAAAAATGTGTAGTGCAGATGTTATATTTTTTTGACATAATTTGATTACCAATTCTATCCTACGATTCTTCTTTAGAAACTGGTCAACAACACTGTCATAAAAAGTTGATTGTTGTTTACTTTTTTCAAGCAGTGACATAGAGCTAAGTATGATTGTCTTTCCTACCCTTGGGTTGATCTGCAATACATTCTATGCATACACCGTA
The DNA here is from genome assembly GCA_029891345.1 of Dryococelus australis. Classification (NCBI taxonomy): domain Eukaryota; kingdom Metazoa; phylum Arthropoda; class Insecta; order Phasmatodea; family Phasmatidae; genus Dryococelus; species Dryococelus australis. Next base: position 130,124,805 of record CM056998.1, read on the forward strand.
GTGCAGTAAATGGGTAATTCTGCAGACAACATAGTAGGAATGCTTACAACCAGTTTGATAAGTCTGAATACAGTACTTCAGGCATACCTAAGTACATTTTGTTCAAATGCGTGAAATGTAGCAAGTCTGAAATAATTTTGTCTTGAATTCAGATGATGTATACATGACACTCAGTTCAGCCTTTAAGCGTACTATGTCAAACAATTAGCCACCAGTTTTCTCTAGAGCTTTTAAGAATTTCTTGTTGTTTTTTCCAAACAAATTACTATTCAGTAAGGAAAAGAACTGAAAATGAAGCTCTCTCTCATATTTGCATCAAGTGGCAACATGTCTATAATTTAGTTGAAAAGCCATTTACTTCTTAATTTCAGTGACTCATGACATACATGATGCTTCTTGAGACTGGTTTCCCTTCACAGATGTATCATGTGCAACACTGCCATAGATATGTGTGAAATCTTCCTCTCTCATAGCCTGAATATTTAAACACAGTACTTCAATTCTTTTTGCACTGTAATTTATTGTGATGTTTTGTTTGCAAAATGTTAGACAGTGTCAAAAAATGAGGAAACCATTGAGAACACTGACCTAGAAATTAAGTGTGGAATTTCTGCATAAAATTCAAGAATCCTTCCTCTTTCAAAACTGTATGACTGTCCCAGTCATGTGGAGTTAGTAATTTTTTTTTTTTCTTCCCATAATACTCGTTCACAGTATTAATAAGACATCAAGGAAAGTTCTATCTTGTTGATGCTACTGTTGGCAACTTGCTTAGAACAAAGTACTTAAGAGCAGCCCTCTTTGACATCTTTGAAAAGAAAAACCAGTAAGACCCAACATTGTTTAAAAATATACTGCACATTCTTTGATGTTAGGAGCAGATTGTTGAAGTGTTAATTTCAGTGAATGGCTATAACAATGTACAAAAGTCTCACGTGGATACTGTTCTTGGACTTTTTGGTTTAAACTACTCACTTTACCACCACCATCATGTGTGTGTTATGAGTTTTTTGTCGCACTTGTAGTCCTTCGGAGTTACATTTACATGCCACAGTAGTCCTATCCTGGCTCACCTCAGTAAACCCCAGAAATCTTTCCTGAACTTCGTGGTTATTGGTAAAACAGAGAACAGTAGAAAGCTCTAACTTGTTTATAATATCCTATATTTTGTCCATGATTAATGCGACAAATTTCAATTTCTTTTCTTATTTTCTCGAAAACTACTGAACTGACTACAGCAATTAAATAATTCTGATTGGTAGAAGATGTACTTTCCTTTCAAGTGAACTGCGAAAAGTGGATGGTAAATTGCTAAATGGATTAAGAAGCTTTAATTTCCTTCTGTTTACAGATGTTAGAGACTCATCATGGCCAAGAAATGGGAGCTCTTGTTTTGCAATAAAACATAAAGCATCTACTAAACATTTCAGAACTTCACAACTTTTTTCTCACCTTTTTTTTGTGTAGTGAATAATTTCTGTTCATCAAACTGGCGATCCTAGTTCTACCAATGCTGTGTAAGTAAAGAAAACACTTGATATGGTTTGCAGATTTTTCATGCCTGGAAATAGAAAGTGTCAATGTGTTTCACTTTACAAAATCACTATTACACCGCACACTGTCCTAGGGTAGACAAGACCAACAAAAGAGCTTATTCAGTTTTTTAGACCCTGTTAACCTGTGAGTTTTCTCGTACTGACTTAATGACAAACATATTCTCTATTTTTATCTTTGTGCTAAGTTTTCAACTCTGGCAGTGCTGGGCATTGCCTTTCTTTCTTTACAATATCACATTGTTCTTGAACACTACTACTGGAAAATGGATTTCATAATAAACTGTTTATAACACACTTCTAAAGGCTGTTCAGCATCGATCCTAACTCAAAAATATTAATGAATAATAAATGTAGCTAATTTCACATGTTTTCGTGTACAAAGCAGTTCATATTAAACCCGCTAGAAGTTGCTAATCAGTTCCTGCCTTAAACAGCTCACATGGCGCAGGCTAGCAGCTGCTGTTGAGCAGTGAAGCTCTTTGCCGAGAGCTACATTCTCCGCATATGACCTGTGCTTGAGCACTAGGTGAGTCACAGTGGAGGGTGGATGCATATGCATTAAACATTGTCGCGAACAAGCGTAAGCTTTGTTGATACACACAACATTCATTTAGGCTCTGCGTGGGCTCCGTTGTCTAGGAATATAAGGGCATTTGGTAATCCACAATAAATATTATGTATTTTTTTAAATGAGCCTGTTATTATTTCTGTTTAAAATGCTTGCTGTTAGCAAGCATAGCAAGCATGGAAAATTTGCCACTGTATTACAGTAGGTATTTGTTAATATACATGTTTGGTAATGTGTTAACAGTTTATTTTTTCATACTTTGATTTCAACAACCCATTGACAGAATTTGTCGATGGGTTGTACATATTTTTATTTGAATTTTTATAGCAATTGTTGTTTTGTTTACGAAACATTTATTTAATCATTGTAAAAAGTAATCTTTCAAAATATCTTTTTTAGTATTGAGAGGAAATGGCATTGTCGCAGTAAACTTGCTACATTAATTTTCTCTCATCTGCTGTGTGCAGTCTTCTTTTGAACTAACCACATATGTATAAACCAACATGTTTGCCAAATGGAAATAATTAATATGTTTATTTTAAAATTAAATATTAGTTGAATTAAACATTAGTATCAAAATCTACGACGAGGCAAGGTCCCTACACTTGAAGAAACATGGAAAACAAGGAAAATTGGAGGACTTTAAACAGTCAGGGGAAATGGGAAAATACCACAGAATTCCCATGAAATCAGGGAAATTTTAAGTTGCTTAATTTTTATTGTTGATTTTATTGCCTTAATTTGTTTTCCACCCATTTAGAAATGTTTCACATTCCTCCAATTAATTTAATGGTACAGGGGACATTTGTTGAAATTCTTTTTTAGGACATAAAGTGTTTGGTATAGCAACTTTAATTCAGCTATGTAATTGGCTATTTTGTTTTGCCAGAGTCCACTCATAACTTTTGAAGTTTCTTTAATTTTGTAGAAGTCTGTTGTGAGAATAAATCACATTAATTATACTTGTGGAACCCTCTTTACTTTTAGTGTAGTTAAGATAGTAATTATGGCAGTTATTATTTAATGTGATTTTATGTAAATAATATATATTTTAATTAAAAATTCATTTAAACTTGTAAGAGTTTTGAAATATTTATATATAGTAATTGAATTATTTTCTTTTTTTGAATTCACATGGCATGGCACCTTCTACAGTAATAATAAGTTATATTGAGTCAGTATAAACTAGCTGAAAAATTGTAATGGTAATGTTAGAGTTTTTCATTAAAAGTTTCGTGTAACCTCTCTGGCAGGAAAAATTTGTAAAAGCAAATTCTGCTTATAGAATATATTTTATTGGTTCTAAAAGAAAATGCTACCCATCTTTCCAGTGTAAAGCTGAAAAGTTACGAAGTGCTGTTCCAATTTATAACTACTGTGGCCTATGTAGATGTTGATAATCTTAGTTTTTGTCTAATATTTTCAACAAGTTTTTCAGTATTTCTGCATCAAGAAATTATCTTTCATGTTTATATCACTTACTGATTTTGTAAAAATATCAGATTTCGTATTAGTACTTAAGATTTTGCACCAAATCATATTATTTTGTTACATTGAAATGCCATTTTCATATTTTTAGTTGTCATTCAAAAAATTACCTGTGCTCATAATTAGGGATGGGATCCTCGATACCCTAATACCCTCGATACTTTATAGTATTGTATGAAAATATCCAAAAGTATCTCATTTGAACACCCAGTTTCTCATGCCATAATTATGGTACATGCATATTATAACTTTTGTTAAGTGTACCACAGTTTAAGTACAAGTGTACAACAATATACCATATTTTATTCATACTATAATATTCAAACAGCTGTGAGCACCTTGAGCTATTTCTAGGCAACCCATACATACTACAATTATTATTTTTGACATTTACTTTCATGTACGTAATTGAGGTACGATAAAAATGGGTTGAGAGTTGTGAGCAAGTGCCAATAGGCGCAAGTGAGCAACTTGAGTAGTTACTTTACATCCAATACATACACAATTATATGCTGTACCAAAATTTTTCATTTAATTCATTTTTATCACATTAATCACTTTAATGGTATATACTTCAGGTACAACAAAAGTAGGTAGAGAGTTGCGAGCGAGCGCAGATAGGAACAAGCGAGGAAACTGAGTAGTTATTGTACATCTCACACATACCATAATTATCTGATACACCTGTCGTGGCCTGCAAAATCGCAATATAAGTGTGTACTGAGCTATCATTTTCCTCAATGTTTGATTACAGCGTTTACTGTGGAAATGTGATTCTTTAGAATTGAAGGAGACTGTTGGTTTATCATTGGTTAAGGATGTTTGTGGGACAGGTTGTACACCATTTGTTTCCAGTGTAATGTGGGTGTATAGTTTGTGTGTGTCAACAACACTAGGAAAATCAGCAATTTCTTTGGCCAAGTTGTTTTGTGTTCATGACAATTTATTTTGGTATCGCAAAAAGTATCAGTATCGAGTATCATGAGAATGTTTTGGTATCGAAATTGGGATCGAGTATCAAGAAAATGTAGTATCTACTTATTCCTACTCATAATGTATCAGTTAACACAAATTTCAGAAATGTTTGAATTGAAAAGGGTTTAGTAAGTCCCCTGCTATTATGCCTGAAGGCTTATCAGAGGACAGCTTACAAACTAACTTAATACCTAATTAAACAAACACCCATGCCTTACCTAGGATTCAAACCCAGAACCTCCCACACCCCAGACCGACGGTGCACCAACCAACTGTGCCACGGGAGTTCTGTTACAGATAAGTATTGTAATAGCAAAAATAATTATATACAGCATTGTTTTGTATCTTCTCCATGTCATTGTATCTTTATGTATTTGTGTATATATACAGTTTGTTGAGAAATTAAATGCCCAAACTGCTGGAGGTGATTCTGTATGAAAAGTAAAGTTGAAAATATGTAGTAGCTACACCATATACCAAAACAAAATATTAAAGGAGATATGAGCCTGTGAAAATAGAATTGTGAAAATGTATTTCTACTGAATATCTTGTACTTTCTGCCAGCTGTAGGGATGGTGCGATTTACCCACAGTATGTCCCACACAGTTGAATGGGACACACCTATTTGGTGCACTATGGTGCTTGTACTAGTGTAGGGCACATAGTTGATGTTCTGATGTATCACTTCCCCAAGCCGAACAGTGCACACAGACCAAGGGCGGCCGGCATTACGCTTGTGTCTCTGCAACATGGAAAGCATGTGTCACCTTTTTGCTGAGGACTTTGTAGGCATTGTACAAGGTATTCTGCAAAAATACGTTTTCAAAACCCAATTTTCATAGGTACACATCTCCTTTAATATTCTGTTTAGGTATATGGTGTCCTATATTTTTTCGACTTCACTGTTCATCAGGAATCGCCTCCCACAGTTTGGGCATTTAATTTCCTAACAAACTGTATGTGTACATATATCTGTGTGTGTGTGCATACGTGCACGCATGTGTGCATGCATGTGTGTGTGCACGCGTGTGTGTGTGCATGTGTATGCCTCTTTATCTCTCTCCCATATATATATATATATATATATGCCAGGAATATAATTATTACTTGGTTATTATACCTAACATATGAGCACAAGATGTAATATCTTTTATTTTTAATTACTTCATTATTATGTAATATGTTTCCGTGTGTACTTATGAGTTATTTAATTTGGTCCTTTTGTTTGGGGAAGAAATAAGTGAAGACTGCTTGTAAGTTGGTGGGGACTACTAGCTCCCATTCTGGTATATGATTTTATTTGGAAGATGTCTGTCTATTGAATTAAAATAATATTATATTAATACATGGTCTGGTTTTCCCTCAAGAAGCTACTGGAAACACACTTCGCACTTGTGAAACTTGTTATAGTGACTTTGCGCCTGAAGTTAAAAAAATTTTTTAGGTCAGGAGAAGTTCATTTACGCCATCTGGGATACACACAATTTGGAAGATGTCTGTCTATTAAAATAAATTATTTTCTTTTAAAAACATATTAATTTTGCTATTGGAGATGCTTAAAATTGACATAATACAAAAAATACTATTTTAATGGGATTTTTGTGAATTTGGTGGGGCAAAATCAGGCAGAAACAATTTTGCAAGGTCATTCTTAGGCATTGTGAGGCCTCGCAAAATGGTTCTACTAAATATTATAACAAATCCATAAAGGACCTCACAGTAACAAGAAAAAAGTTCAGACATTGTGTGCTGCTTACCTTATAACAAGTGTAAAATTAATTTCCGAAAGCCTTTTTATATGAAAATTAGACTATTTAGTATGAAACATATATTTATTTCAATAAGCAGAAATCTTTCGAATAGAAATATACATCCCACAAGGCTGTGGGCATCCTCTTACCACCATAAAAAGTAAACATTGTAGCATGTACTATGGATATATTTTTGCGTACATTTTTAGCCTGTAGGAAGGCCAACTTTCTCACTAAAATGAAATTAATAAACAAACAATTGTTTGTGTGTTGCACCTCAATCATGCCTTCATTTATCCAACACACTGACGGCCCGTAGCAGCATATGTAAAGTCAGCCGATAGACGTTCCCACAGCTGGTGCAAAGGAAGTGACCTACTTTTCAAGAGCAACTGTTACACGTTCGACAGAGAAGCGAGGGGGGATCGCAGCAAAAACTAATGCTGCTGGCAATACATTCAGTTCCAATCGCAATCCGTAATCAAAATCAGAGAAGAAAAGCCGCAAATCAAAATCCAAGAAGAAAAGCAACATATCAGAATCACTATTGAAAACATGTCAAACACTGCCCATGAAGACATGGTGTGGTCACGAGATAAAAAGTGCTCATGGGAGGGAAAAGGGAATATCTGTAACCCGCACTGTTATTGGCTACCACTGTTGCTATGTGTACATGTTGGGATAGTAGCTAGATGCTAGGGGAGGGCAGCTAGGCATTAGGGTGGGATGCCTGGGGTGGGGAGGCAAGGGTGAAGAACAAAGGAGCCCTTTGTGATATTATGTGTCGCGCAAAGTCTAACTGACTAAGCACATGCATGGTCAACTCAAATCATATCCACCGTAGTTTTAAATGGATTTAACCAAAAATTTTTTTGTACTTCAGTAGATGGTTTAGGGGTACCTACTGAGAAATACCTCAATTTTACTGCTAAGGGCCAGTGAATGTATTTCTATTATGTTTTCATTGCAATTTATTCCATTTTAGGAAGGATATTTTATTCTTTTCATAAATTTTTGGGATTTTTTGACAATTTCTATATATCTTTGCTTTATATATCTGTTTTCATTACCTACATGTTTGTTACATTGGGGCTCGACTGTATACTGTTAGTGCAAGAGGCAGATATCTTGTTGAAATACAGGAAATAAACATAGATTGGGAACAAGATATTTCTAATAGGAAGTTTGTAACCCAGATGTCACAAACATCCAGTCTAATCATCATCATCATTATCCATAGTTCGCAGCTAACAGGTCACCATTTATAATTAGGTTTATTGGTTGATTGTGATATATGTCTTCCACCATCGGTATATCTGAAGAAAAAATTGATATCTATTGGAAAAGTGTTTTAGGCAAGCTTGTCTTTTAAATATACTGTGTGATTCACCAAAACCTGCAGATTGAGAAGTTACGCAATCCCCGTACTACAACCCATGGTGCAAACACTGGACTCCGACAGTGCCACTAGGTCCAGTTCGATTCCTGGCGGTGACAGCTGGTTTTTTTTACAAGTACTAGTGCCTAAACATATATGCAAATGATAATGGTGATGTGTATTAATGAATTTAATACAAAATGAATAATAATGAACAAAAATTAAGAGACATAATAAACAAATTAATTAATTTCTCGAACCTGGACCTAGCTGCGATGTCGGGTCCAGTGTTTTCACCATGGGATTTAGCACGGCGGAATTGTATAACTTCTCAATCTACAGGGTAAGGTGAATCACCCAGTCTGCACGTGTAAGAGTGAGTGAGTGGAGAGATTTGGGCAGCTCTTAACATTGAACTCTTGAGAGCAGATCTGGTGTGTACACATTGTATATCAAAGCGTTATGGATGTTGAGTATTTCTTGTCGTTGCATGGAATTTGTGTGTTTGGCTTTGCTTTTTATATTGTTATTCTTTGAAAAGGAACATATTTGCATGTGGAAACTTGTCAGCTACATGTGCACCTACAGTAGTTAATAAGTGTTGCTGTTTCTGCATGAAGCGATAGTGAGGGCATTGTAGCTTGTGTGGAGTTGTTTGTGATGTGCTGCTTGCGAGCCATGTGCTTGGTTGCTATCAGGGTCTCGTCCTTCACGCAGTCCCCTGGCAAACCACACGTCGCAGCCTCCCCCTCCATCTCCCTGCGCTCTGCAAGCATGTTTTCCAAGTCTGGGGGTGTGGGCACGCCGAAGGGCTCGATGAAGCGGGAGAAGAACAAGGATAAGCGGCGAGGCTCCAAGAGCAAAGGGGAGCCAGAGGGCACACCATCAGGTGCACAGTCACCCAGCACTCAGTGGTACACGTCCACCCTAGAGCAGGAGCCGTGCTCTTGGCCGGTGCTGCAGACCTCTGCCACCACCATGGTGTTCGAACTGAGTCAGCAGGTGTGTATGCCTTGCCACTAGACAGTGTACTGCAGGGCTATTCAAGTAGTTTTTCCATTGGGTCACTTACAAATAATTACAATGCCTGACAGGCCGCACACACATATTACAAAGTCGTAACTCCCTTATACATAGTCAGTTTATTTATGTGAAGATGAAAAAAAACTAAGTAATACATAATTTTATCACAAGTTTGTGCTAGTGACAGTTACATGCAATATAAACTAGGTAAGTGTATAATTTAAAAAATATATTTTAACAAACAAATATTTGATTTAATATTTATCCATGGGTTATTTTCATGAGTCTTGCAAACCGTATGTGGTTAACTGATAGCTTATTGAATAGCTCTGGCTTTCTGTGACATGCTACCATGTTATTCAGTCCTACTGTATATTTTGTACCAAAATCTCATTGCCATAATTCTACGTTTTATATACTGTTATATGTTACATAAGTTAGTTTAATTAAAAAATTTTCTGATATGTTTTAATAAGAATTTTATTAAATAGTTTTCTTTTTTCAACTGTGAACTAACCAGTTGTAGGGGAACCTAGGGTAGAACCAGGTAGTGGGGTGAAACTGGGTGCGCTGCTGTCTTGTATGGTGGTGGCATAACTCTGATGTTTGTTAAACCATGAGAGAACTTCTCCAACAATGACTAGCAGAGCGCAGATGCATAACAATCATGTTATTTTGATATAGATATTGTAATTTTTTACATCTTTGCAGTTTCTACGGCCTACAAATACAGAAGAATGAGTTTGCAAAGTATTTGTGGTAAGAACAATGAAATAATACAACTTCTTTTGTTTCTTGCAATGTAGATGTTTAGTTGTTTAAATGTATGGCTTTATCAGTGTCAGTAATGATAACAAATTGATATTTTGGGGCAGAATTGGGTGAATATAGGTAAAACAGTATAACCCAGTTCTACCCCGTAAGTTCCTGGTCCTGCCCTCAGTATTATTAATATTTAGATGTGTGTATTTGAAAATTGTATATCAGTACAATTGCATTCAGCTAACCTAATTGGAAATACCCTCCTCAAATTATAAAGTTTATGTACCTTTGTGCATAATTATATGAAATAAACATCTTAATTAATTTTATTCCAACAATCGTTAGGATTATACTAATCAAATAAAAAATAAATAAATTCTTCATGAGTTTTATAGGGTCTTGAAGTACATTTTACTGGCAGGAAGTTAAATGGTGGCTGCTTAACAATCAAGGAAGAGTTATAACTCAGTTTCAAATTGCTGTACTCTTTTGGCAAGAATATGTAAGAGCAAAAACCATGCACAGTGATATTTCAGGTTTCAAGAAAACAGAAACTTATCTACGGAATGAACATTTGTTTGGAAAAAAGGATTTCACACCATCAGGGATCATGGAAAGAATCCTTGAAACATTCAAAGAACAGCCATGTAGTATCCTTGAAGAAATCTACATAAGTTCACCCCACAGCCTGGGTCATACAGAGATCTTAAATATTGTTATAGGTCTCCATCGAGATCTTCCCAAGAGCCTTATACATCACAACCAGAATCTAGTTCAGCCTTACCTAAGGACATAATTATGTACCGTTCTAGTAATGTATGTCTGTTTCAGGACGAGGCATCAGGCGAAGGGTTCAGGATTTGTCCACCATCTTGGATTATGTCCCCTCGTGCTCTATCATTCTGGTTGGCCAGGAGTCATCTGTTCTGCCATTTTATCAAAAAAATCACTTTTATCACCAAAAATTTTTTAAAAAATTGTAAAAGTGAGGAAAGCGGATCCGGAGCTCATTGAAGCAAGAGTCAAAAAATCCTCAGGCGAGCAAGAGGATTAGATGCTCTTAGCGGAATGAGCCATTTAATCCTCAGTTCAGTAATATAGGATTTGAGGCTCCGGCTCAGGTCCAGCGAACTGGGGAGTATCAGTGGACATGGCCCCCTTCCCCAACTGCCATCCTGCACCTATAGTCCTTCTCACACTTAAATTGCATTACAGGTCTTATGGCGGGCACTTGCCAGACTACAAACATGTTATGAAATTTAGTATATGTACTTCGTTGGAATTCGGAGTGCATGAGTATTTTATTATTAATTTTAAGGACTGATATATATGTAATTTATAATATTTTGACATGCGCTTCCTCTTTGGATTAGGGGAATAGAGGTTAGGGAGCTGACCAGCCTCTCTGGCACGTTGGTAAAGAGGGGAGTCAAACCCCAGAGTGAGGTGGAACAGGATAGTTTCCTACCCAGGGAGTTCTCTCCTCCTCACTACTACGATTACCAAAAGTCGGGACGCCAGTTGTCCCAGGATGAATCCGGTGAACAGTGATTAAGCGATTATGGGGGTGGGAGTGGATGACCTGGCTAGAGAGACTGGATTGATTCGCATAGGCCTGGTCGGACGGCATGTGGGGACGTATGAAGTTGATGCCACGAAGCAGGGTTTGGGGACTAAGTGTGGCGGAAGTCAAAACCATACCTTCTTTCCTTAGGCCAATTTGATAGTGCAAATATTGGGTACAGCTACCTCCTGCAGGGGCCAAACTCTAATAAGCTTATGTATTGCCAACTTTACAATACTAGAGCTTACAGGGGCCTTACTGGGGACTACTTGAATGGGGGTCATATTCTGGCCAACATGCTCCTAACAGGTGGTTGAACCTTGACTCCTGCGTGGGTGAAAGTAAGGGCAAGTCAGGTCGTGGAGGTGAGACAATTCCCATATGCTGTGGTTCTACTGTATTGCACAGTGCGTTTGTGGTATTGGCATTAATTGATCTTTGTAACGCATGACGCTCTCAGCGTCGTCGATGACACTGTATGCCACCTTTCTTGTGGTACATTTGCCTTGTCCAGTGATCCATTCTGCATATGTGCAGTCCTGGGGGCATGACTTCTGTAGGCACACCCAAGGCCCTAACATGCAAACTGCAGTTCAGTATTGGGACAGCACTGGAGGTAGATGCAGGAAGAACGGAAACCCAGGACCTACGGCGTGTCGTTTTCAGACTAATGTTTTCTGCAAGCTTGCGTCTTCTGTTTAGTTCGGTTCGCCGCATAGCTAGACTCCAGCAGGATTTAATCACAGATCTTAATAAGCACTGAGTAAAATATCATAGAGCAAATTATTAAAAGTGACACAGGAACTACAGAGAAAATAACGGTAAACTGAGACGTTGGTTTCTCGTAATTTTTATTATGCTAAAAATGAGAAAAGTGGAAAGTCCCAGCTAAATCAATTACTAAGAATCTAAATTAGCTAGGTTAAAATAATGATATTAAAATCTCGGTATTGAGAAAATCAGGTGAAGGCAAGCCTGGGGAAAATAATAATTTAATTAATTAATATTGAAAAATTCTAATGTATGCAATTTTACAGCATAGCTGGGTTTATCCATTAAGGCTAGAATCGCGACGACCTGCTACCACAGGATTCAAGGGAAGTTGACTAAGTTAAAGGGTTGTGGGTGCAGGAAGTGGATTACCTCTGGAGAGAGATACTGCCATCTTGGTCATCTGGGGCAGTGGTGGACGAACGTTGTCCAACCTGCTGGGGAGTTGAAGTCTTCGCAGTGTGCGGATGCAGGCTAAAGACTTGTGCAGACTTCTAGAGACAGAGCTATGTTCCGAGATGTGGAGTTGAGCCGTGTTGCAGGCTGGGAAAGGAGAGAGAGTCTTCTTCAGACCAGGGAGAACTCGCGAACCTCTTCTGCCTGCAAGCCAAGCATCTCTGCTGGACCATGCTGCTGGAATTCCTTATTTACTGAAAATCTGCTGATCAGCAGTCTTGCAGGGTGCGGGGGATAATGTAGCCTTCCAACACAGGGGTGGGTTATCAGCGTAGCAGGAACGCCGCTCATTTCTTATCTCCATGCTTGGAGGCGACGATAAATTAAAACACCTTGTCCTGAGGCTGGCAGGTAATGATGTCACAAGGCCACAGGGGTGCTGCCATTTTGGGGTTTTGTTGGAACTTCTTCTGTGGCTAAACGATGGGTAGTGGATTGTTAAAAATATTTCATTTATTCACGGGGTGGCGCTTGCATGCTTGATTCCAGGCAGACAATGCATATTAATATTATTAAGCGTGTTAATTACTGTTATGTATTCAGCTGTCCAGCTTGTGGAGTCTCCTTGCTCGATACGTATAATTAATTTCTGCCACTGTTATGACTAGCCCCGAGCTCTGGCTATTTGTGGATAGAGTGAAGTCGCCTGTAGACTGCGCAGCATGTTGGCATGTGTCAATCGGCCACCCCCTGAAGTGACATAGACCCATCCTGATGAATGTACTACTTACTTCAGGTGTGGGAGGCATTACCCCAATCATATACTATGGTGGCAGTTCTAGACTGGCGCCTCTTCTGTGCGGGCACTGCATGGGCTGGAGTTATGGATCTGGGTGGGAGTCGCTGAGGAAGGGAGTTGGTGGAACAAGTCATTAGTTTCATCGAACCTAGGCCTTCCTAGTTCGAGGACTGTTTACATATCAAGTAAAAGAGAAAAAAAGATGTTAAACTACAGGATTGTACCATTAGTTTATTGCACAAGGTATTTAAAGTAATTTCGTTATCTACTCCTTTCCTCGAGAAAAAAAAAAAGTGTACCTAACGGATGCAAAAATTTACTTGCAGGGAATGTGTACTGTGGCCCCTGCAGGACGAAGTTAACTGGTATTTTATTACAGCCAGCGCTGTCTCACAGTAACTGATTTACTTGTTAAAATTTACAAATTTTAAGAAAGTGAAATTCTTACACATCGTACACTAACTCCGGGTTGCTTTCCTACAAGCAAAGACATTGGCATAAGAAGGTATCCTTTCAAAAGTGATAGATCACAACACAAGACACTTACGGAACAAACAATTGTGTACTATTTGCTGGAAGTCTTGAAGTTATCTAGGTACGCACAATTCGTATGAGAAAATACATCTTATAATTAGTTGGAAGCAATTGCTGTACAGGAACACTCTTATGCTAAGTTCACATAATCACAAGGTTAAAATTTCTTAAGGATGTGTTACACATTGGAATAGTTTACTGAACATGAGTGAACACAAGTTAAATAAGCTTACGTTGTAGAACATGATTCCCGTTTATAGACGGATAGGGGAAGCGAGTACATAGTTTGTTTAAAAGTCTTCTACTCGTACAACTTAGGTTACAGGGTATACACATGTAGTTATTTCTGCACTGTGGCAGGGGTTTGTGCAACAGGTAGGCATGTGCCTCATCACATTACATAGAGTTTACGCTCAGCTGCGTGAACTTGGCATGGGTTGGATAATACATTTGGCGCTTGCCTCAATTACTTCACAACATAAAAGGGGGTTTCACTAACATGAAAAGTTTTATATGTGCACATAGGGTGAGATAGTTCTCTCAACAATAAGTAGGACTACAGGATACACTTTGTTTGGTTACATTTTGTACATAAGTGGAGGTTTCCTATACCTCGGTTCAGCTAGCCTAACCTACAAAGTTATAAAATAATTTAACACTTCCCTCTTGTGGTTATAGGCAGGATTACAAGAAAACATTTTTACTAGCTAACATTACTTGAGTACATGGGTGGGGAGGTGTTCTCAACCTCAAATTCACTAAAGCTAACTATATCATTCTCACTATCCTCCTATTGAGGTTACATATGGGTAATTACAATATAGTTCTTACTTCACTACATTTAGGCTTAACAGTTACAGCTGTGAGTTGATTATCTACACTAACACTTTGAGGTATGCGCAGTTGTCACTGTAAATCTACGCATGTGGCAGCCTTATTGGCTGGGGGACGAGAATAGTTTTCTCATGGTTTGTAGCGTACGGGGTATCTGTCTCATCCAGAGTAGATAGGTTACGTCAGCCGTATTGATGGCGGTACATCTTACATATTCCAGAAGGCATCTCTTGGTTAACATAATTCTCATGACACAAAATCTAACCTAATACAGGGGTTTACGCTACAATTGCAATTTTCAACTCACACTAATACATCTAGCATACATTATATAGGGTTTTTCTCATAAGGACAAATTTCTAGGCCTACATTACTACTTTTGTGTTTAAAATATTTTCAGTGTCAATGCTAAACACCTAACCTACAAAACATCACTAGGTCATGTTTTCTGTTACGTGTGGGATTTCACCCTAGTGAACAAAAAGAATTACGTTAATGACGTAACAAGAAATACGAAAGGGATTTTACGTGGTATGTAACCTCTACATAAATTACACTCAGTAATTCACAAGTTTCAAAGGTATCAACATTTTACGTTAATAATATTTTCAACACTTAGGAAATATATATTTTTACGAAGTTTGGGAATATCCTGAGTGGCGGTTACGGCATGCTGACATCGAGCTCTCGCCTCATGCTCTTATACATGTTACAGGGGATTCTTTAAACAAAGTCACCCAGTCGCATTGCAAGGAATGGAGAGGTTTACATCATTGTTCTGTCACGGGCCTGCTGATAGGCTTCGATTTCGCAATCACACTTCCTAACATTGCTCACGGAGTTCAGGGACTTTACGTTAAACGTGTCGTACTAATATTTCAAATAGAAACAACAAAAATTTACTTTCACTTTCACGTTAATGCTTAGGCTACGTGAGCACTAAGAGGGATTTAAGGGGGAATGTAAACATCAATTTTTCAGTCTGCTTAGAGATCTGATGCTACGTTAATTTTTCCTCCAGCAAACAGAACTTTCTTGTTTAGTAAATTAGGGGCCAAGTACAAGATTTAAATTTTGTGTTTTCTTAGGTTAATTTACTGGTATCCATTGATAGGAGGTTGACTATATTAAAGGGACACTCTTATCATTGTGTGAGACCTCGATTCCTATCAATGCAATTATGCTTTTGAATTCTCAACCTTAAAAGCAAAAAGTTACAAGATTACGGATACACAAAATAAAATTTTCTCTTGGGTGGTGATGCAGGTACTTCTCGTAGCACTGCCTAATCCTAACTAGCTAGGAGATTGTAACGAGCCACCGGACACAACAACATGTTGCGTGGCCGCGAGACATGGCACTAACTGGTGGGCTGATTTTATGAAATGTGTGTATAAGGAAATAGCTGCCTAAGGAAGCCTTTATAGTTTTACTTCCCTTGCAGGATAGAACCTCAATTCAGCAAAGATAAACGGATGTGTTTCCTCTTAGGACAGCACTTTGGGAGTGACCCGGTTGCAGCTATGTACAAAAGAACTGTAGGAGAAATTGCGATGATGTTGCTTTTAAAAACAAATTCAATGTATCATGGACAACTTTCACGATTTTGTCCCACATCTAACTTTAATAATAAAAAACGTTGCCACTGATCAGCTGTTTGACGTGTCACTTTGTGAGGAAACACATTTTAGTATTATAAAAAAATTATATAACTGAAATGTGATGAGTTTATGCCTTCAGATTTGTTCAGTGGCGTCGACAAACATTAATTTATTAACATTAAAAATTTGAATATAATACTGTAGTAGGTTAATTTTTGTATGGTGAGTTTACAATTTAGGATACATCCAAACAGTTCCCGGTGAAAAATTTAAGTTTTATAATATCTGTAAGCCCCTAGATAGTTCTTAAGTATGCAAAATATCATCTGATGCATATTTTGATGCTGTACAATATTCAAAAACTTTTATCTCAAAGTTCAGTTTCAATTTTTATTTGGCAACAGCGTACACAGAAACAAGGATAGGGTTTATGGTGGTTGGCATGTGTTAGAAAGAGAGGGCAAATTACCTCTACGCTGTAATCTCAGAGTGGAATGCTCTATACCATATTCAAACCCACTTACCTCCACCCCTCTCCTCACGACACCCTTCTTCAACTTTACCTCACCCTTCCCATCCCCGTCCACTAGCAATTATTACCAAAAATCTCAAAAAATCTAAATCAAATTCCAAAACATTGAATGACATATATTATTACCAGATCATATCCCTCACTAATCCCACCACCCTCACCTCACCCCCTCTTCATCTCACCCAATCAAGTAATCAAGAAAAATCGAGAAAAATTTGTATAGTCCATTCCCCATTGGAAGCAACTTTCTCACATCCCTGCTAAATATCTGCTTGCAGGCCCATTTTGCATTCTTCCGCCAAATGTAAACAAACATTGCCATGTAGCATCTGTCAAAATCAATATTTACATTCCATTGTGTGTGTACATATGTTCGTATACTTTTGCTACACCTAAAAATAAACATTGAAATGCGACTTCTACTTTTATACTGTCAAATGTGTTGTTTACTGTTTACAGCTTTTCAAAGAATTCTATCATATTCCAAAAACCATTCCGTACGAATATTCAGTTTAGGCCTCTAACATTATTTAGGTCAGCTTTATGACATTTTAAAAATGCCTAGTTTTTACGGTTATTTTACATTAACAGATTTGTTTTCCACAACATAGCTCAATACATGTAATGCACTGTTACAACTGCGAGGTAAATGGTTGTACTTATTATCCTTTTGTTATTGATATGTGTTGGTCCATTTCTTTAAAAGGATGGCCTCAGTTGGAATAAATATTAAAACAAAGGAACAACCAGTCAAATGAATAAGGCACATTGAATTCAAGCACGCAACTCGTGTTTCTCATTTTTGTCATACAAACTTTAAAGATAGCGGTGAACATGCACACAAATAAGCCTACAATAACTTTTATTCCGCTCATTTTCTATCTATTGCTACTTACTGTTTATTAGGTTTATTAAAATTTATTGGGCTGAACTTAGTATTTTTCTTCTGGGATTGTGGCAAGTTACGTTACACGACTGTTTCAAACTCATTAGGGCAAAGGTACAATGTTGTGATAAATAAACGGCAATGGATGTAAATAATTAACTTCGTCATAAAAACAGTTCACAGTTAAAACGTATAAATAGTGCTAATCAAATATTTGAAATCACACACACTCACGGCCAGTGTATCGACCACGATGCACAAAGGCACGCCATTTCACAGACACAATAATTAATGAAACACACATCAGAGTATATTTATTACTGTCGTGGAAACACAGATTTATCACAACAATGTAACTTGCCTAGGTAGGTTTAAAAAACACAACATCTACAAACGTGATGTGGTAATTTGAAGTATTTTTCGGAGTAAGAATAATTTACGTTTCGTTTGGCAAAAAGGAACATGCCATATCGTGGCTCACCAAGTCTGCCAACTTCATTTGGTAACTGCCCCGCCATAATATCTAAATATCTTAAATTAAGTATTCAAACATTAAAATCTCTTTTTAGTTGTAAATTACAAATTCAAAAATCATTATTTTGCTGTAATAAGTATGAAATATGCTACAATTGAAAACATTTATAATTTAATGCTTACTAGCGAAGTGAAATTTCCCGAGTTTGAAAGAGACGAAGCGAGAGAGAGAGAATGACAAGCCTCTGCCAGCAGACAGTTTTTCAGATGCTTTCTCGCTCGATAAAACAACACCGCACCATTACGGCCTACTGACAATATTTTCCGCTGTTATTTTAAAGTATAAAAATTATGTATATTGCCATCTGGGCTACCTAAATATTTAAATAGGCACCGGTTAATTTACAAATAGTATTCTAAAAAACTAGGTTAAAATTATGATTTTACTGTGAACGATTTCTCACCGGTTGTTGCCAACACGTCGCTGCCTGCACTGTTGTTAATTCATATTTTAAAAGAAATAAATATTTCAAGTTATCAAAGATATTGAGGTAAAGTTTTATTTAGTCAATAATACAGTACTCTAAAGTTAACCATAGTGTTATATATTTGTGGAATACAGGTTATTGATAAAACTGGTTGACATGTTTTGCCTAGAGTGTTTTTTCAAAGGTTGATTTTTATAAGTCACTTCCAATCGGGAATGGACTATAAATATCTAGGAACATAAAGCGTTAACCTCACACTTACCACATCATAACCATTAACCCCTACACCTACGTACCCAATTTCCAATCATCCGAAATCAAGAAAAAACTTTTTAAAAAATATCATAATAATTCTATAATATAGGAAAGGAAATCTAACATTGACACCCCTACCACATGTTGGTTTTTGACGACCTTGACCCCAATAACCTTTAAAACTAAAAATTGAGAAAAAAATTTTGCTTTAAATCAAAAGAAACTAATAACATTTTAGAAACATATTAACATCACTGACTCCAACACTCATATTGGATGCTGGTGACCTTGACCTTGACCTCAATAACCTTGAACACAAAACTATTGAAGAAAAAATTGTAAAATTCAAAACTGGTAAAAATTTAGGAACATATTACATCACTGTCTCTCACACCCATGTTAGATGTTGGTAACCTTGACCACATTGATCTTAAACTAAAAAAATCTTTTAAAATAATTTTTTTTTTAATTACTTAGAAAACATTATCCTTACTACTATATAAATGTGAAAGTGTGTTTGTTTGTCCTTCTTTCATGTCAAAATGGAGCAACCGATGGACGTAATTTTTTGTACAGAAATAGTTTGAGGTCCATAGTGTGACATAGGCTAATTTTTATCCCAGGAAAATATCTCAAACGGTTCAAAAAAATTGTGATTAGGAATGTTCATAGGTACTGGATTAAACTTTTATTAGGATTACTCCATAAAAAAGCATAGTTAAAAAAAATTCCGTAATTTCTCTTTTCTTTTTTGTCTATGAGCTATCATACATTCCTTCCCAAGAACCAAAGTAGCTCAGTGGGTAGAGAACCCAATAGTGGAGCCGCAGTAGCTCAGTGGATAGAGAACCCTATAAATGTTGCCGCAGTATCTTAGTGGGTAGTGAACCCGTTAGTGGGGTCACAGTAGCTCAGTCTGTAGAGAACCCTATGGTATGGGCCACAGTAGCGCATTGGGTAGAAAACCCGATAGTGGGGCCGCAGTAGCTCAGCGGGTAGAGAACCCAATAGTGGAGCCGCAGTAGCTCAGTGGATAGAGAATCCTATAATGCTGCCGCAGTATCTCAGTGGGTAGTGAACCCATTAGTGGGGTCACAGTAGCTCAGTCTGTAGAGAACCCTAGGGTAGGGGCCGCAGTAGCTCAGTGGTTAATGAACCAAATAGTGGGGCCACAGTAGCTCAGTAGATAGTGACCCAAATAGTGGGGCCGCAGTAGCTCAGTGGCTAGAGAACCCAATAGTGGGGCCGCAGTAGCCCGGTGGCTAAAGCACTCAATGGTGGGACCGCGTGCGAAGCAGCGGGTAAAAACTTTTTAACTTTAACCCATTCAGATCCACTGTACACATTTGTGTACATTATGCTTGGGTAGGTAATTTTTGGTCTGTACTGCACACTGCGAAACTCAATGACCAATGATCGTACTTGTGGGTAACTGCTGTTGGTCATAATTGGTTCATATAACTGTAACCAAACATATAGCCTACAGCTCATTGGCAGTGACAATGAAACAAGTGTTGTGTCGACTTAAGTACAGTAAGCAACAAAAAGTGTATTGTTTACAACCCCTGAAACTGTTTTAGTTAAAGTGAGTCTGAAAAGGTTAAAAATATATTAAAAACCTCAGATTTCTGGATGTCTCCGCAGTACCACGTCCAGTAGATGACTGACATCCCTCCAATCAATCACATTGTACTAACCTTCCCCTCCTTTACCTCCTCGGCTTTGTTTATTCTGTCAAATGCACTCCACCCATGATATTGGTTTTTTCATTTGTCATTTTATTATATTTTCAACACTTAGGTGGCACTTATGACCCCGACCACCATGTTGAATCTGAGTGATCTTCACCTTGACCTCACATCTGTTACCATGATCCTGTAACAGTGACATAGAACCCAAAAAAATTTCCAAGAAACACACACACACACACACACACACACACACACTCACTCTCTCTCTCTCTCTCTCTCTCTATATATATATATATATATATATATATATATAATATAATTAAAATATTATTTAAAGACGTCTTCAAGCAATATTTCACAATTTTTCTATCAATCTTTCTTATTCATCACCAATCTACCTCGGTAATCCTCCACAATACTTAGTAATTCTCCTCAATCCTCCACAATCTTCTGCAATCCTCCACAATTCTTAGCAATCCTCCTCTTCAATCCTCTACTCACCAATCTTTAACAATCCTCTGCAGTCCTCCTCATAAATTCTATGCACTCCTCCTCACTAATCATCTGCATTCCTCACCAATCCTCTGCATTTCTCACCAATCCTCTGCATTTCTCACCAATCCATTGATCAATCTACATAGCAATCTACCCCGCAATCCTCTGCAATCCATACCAATCCACACATCGATCTACTCACCAATCCTCTGTAATCCTCACCAATCCTCCTTAACAATTCTTTGCAATCCTCACGTCCTCCTCCGTAATCCTCTGCAATCCTTCGCAATCCCTAGCAATCCTCCTCAGTAAGCCTTTGCAGTTCTCACTAATCCTAATCATTTAATTGATAATTCAATCAATCCTTCTGTTTGTCACCACCCATTTGTATACAAATTTATTTGATTGCCAACTGTCAAAATTTGTACACTGCAACAAAATTAATGTTTTGTAAACAGTCCACTATCCCTGCATTTTTTTTACTTAAGATTATTATATTAATATTCTCTATGTGAATCTTTACTTTAATATTCGAGTGTTGTGAGAGTACCAGCCATTAAGTAAAAAAATTTTTAATACTAATCATTTTATATTGTAAAATTCAATTTTAGAAAAATGTAGTAAAGCATATTCTTTCACTGTTTGTTCGTGTTGGTGAATTGTAAGCATGAGTTAAGCCACAGCTTACAGAACAAGTTGTTCCTACAGATGAATGTCAGTGGTGATTTCACAGAAAATAGTACGTCACATGAGTTCGCTTAAGAGGGTGATTTATGCCCAAGGAATCATACAGTGATCCAACAATTTCTTCCAGAAATTTGATGAAACATTTGTATTGTGAAGTAAAAGAAAAATAAACGTTTCTGGAGGGGATAGTTCTGGTCACTGAATATAAGAACTGGGCTAGTAAGGAATGGGAAGAGAAGCTAGTCGGTAGCGGAAGGAGCAGCATGTAGCTGCCTAGCTGAAGCTCTAGGAATAAGAAGTATCTAAAATTGAAGACTTAGAGCATCTGATGTGACATGAGACCAGTATGGTCACGATTTAATAGTATGTATTGCAAGTTTTAAGTCGTTTTCTGTAAAGATGGTTAATATTGTACATATGAAAAAGGAATAGTAAAAATGAATAGTACTTCATACATTGGTTAGGTCATTGACTTTAATCATTCCACTTCAGCACAAAGAGTTGAGGTGTGAAGGTACATATCCATCCACTCAGGATATGACAATTTGCTGTCAGATGTGGGGTAGGAATGACCACTGTGCCAGGAAAAGGGATGATGACTGTTCAAAGAAGAAATTTTTTTTCTTGGGTGTAAGAGAAATGCTATGTCATACGCAAATTATAATTTATGGAAGCCAATTAAAATGAAAATTCTGCATTCTACAAAACATAGCTTGAAGCTAGCTAACAATCGACCAAGGAAAGTCCAGCAGGTTAGTGTCAGCTGCTACTAGTGAAAGAAGGTAAGGATGGCAGAGGGAAAACAGGAACTCAACTTGCAGTCGACGAAAGGAACAACGTCCGTTGATAAGTGCGGAGGAGATCTTGACACAGATATGAAGTGTAAGGGGTCGACATAACAGTCCAGCATTCCCCACCCACTGTCGGAAGGCAAGTGGAGAAGAAAGATTGTCAGAGGCGGCACTTTAAGCTGTTGCCATTCTCAACGGCGGCAGTGATCCAGCAGGAGGCCATAGGGCTCTCTTCCATCACAACAAGATGCAATGAATCTTTAGTCGTATAAGGTATGTTTAAGGAAAAGGTTATTAGGGTATTATTGAGAATAGTAGAATGAGAGTTGAATGAGTGTTTTTCATAATTTAGAGAATTAAGAATATGGACTAAAGTAAGAGTTAAAAATGGCAGATAGTGCAGAGAGAAGAGAATTAGGTGACCAATTTATTTCAGTCATGGAGTCGTTAAAACTTATTAGTCACCCATTTGATGGACACAAAAACAAATTAAGGGAATTCATTGATGATTTGGATACTGCATTCGAACTGGTAAATCCTGTACAACATAGCATATTACTGAAGTTCGTTATGTCTAAAATTGTAGGAGATGCCAAGACGAAACTGTTAGTAAGGGAACTAACATATTCCTGGGAAGACGTGAAGGAGATTTTAGAGAAAAATTATTCTGTAAGGAGCACAATTTGCTTTTATGCACGTAAGCTTTTTAACTCATGACAAGGTGTTACAGAATCAGTTGCAAACTGGCATAGCTGAGTATACACAATGGTTACAGAATTGAAGGAAGCAGCTGTGCCAGTATGCACTACATCACAAGAACAAGGCGCAATAGCTTTAATTCTGCATTTAGCTGGAGCATGTTTCACTCAAGGTAAAAAAAGAAAGGATCCAGACAATTTTAAGAAGTAAGAGCTCCCAGATTGAAACATTAGGTAGGGCAGTCAAAGCAATATTAGAGGAAGAGTCTAACCTGTTGTCATAAAGGGAACAAAGTCGTGCTTCTTTTCTTAAAATAAGTGTAAGATCAGAAGTAATACATACCTGCTCGAACTGTGGGAAAATTCGACATAGATCAGATAAATGTTTCTTGAGGAAACCAGTTACATGAGGACACAACACAGGTAAAAATTTTCACCTAAGTAGAGCGCAAGAACACGAAAGGGTAGGTTCATATTCTTCCATAAAAACCAGTAATACAGAGGAAACAAAAATGGTATATCCTACTAGCTATACAAAAATCAGAATGACGCGATACGTTTCTCATGCTGAAAAAGGGGACATTTTACTAGGTTGTGTTACCAAGCAAAACCAGGGCTTTGATATCCTGATTTAAGGGACCAGAAACACATTTGATTTCAAAATGGTAGGAGACCCTCAAAAGAAAATTATGATTACAGAAATGATGGGGAAAGACATAGAAATGGAGAGGTAGGTAACAGAGGGGACTATAAGGAAAACTAAAGAGGTAGTTAGGCAAGCAGCCGACCTTGAACTCCCTGGAGCAAGGCTACTGGAAGCAGATACCAGGCAAGTGTAGTGGAGAACAAGTAATACAAGGTAATGATCAACAAGGATACAGATATCATGAGCAAAATAGTGTGATACAGATAAAGGTGAATGAAATAGAAAGGGAGATAGAATGTTTAATCGAGGGAGCTATGTATCTAATATAATAGGCCGCTTCTCTTTCTGTGGCTATCGCTTTAAGGTTGAGCAACTTATATCAGTGCTGATTTCCTCCTTCGACGGTGGAAGAGTTTCTGACTGGGTTTTTACCTGGTGGGTTGAGGATTTGCCCACGTTGGGGGACCTAATGGGATACCACCTGGTAGAAGGGTTATGAATAGTTGGAGGGGAATCAAATCCCATGGTGAGTTTGATTATAAGAGTCTCCCTCCCAGGGAGCTTAACCTTGCTCACCATAAAGGCAGTCAAAATACAGGATGCCAGCTGCCACTAAGGGACAAATGAAATTAAATAAATCACGTAACAATGGAGATGAAAATGATAACGAAATTAGGATGAATGAGATATGGTCCTGGATAGTGTTCTACTAGACCTCTCGCTCGCTTCCAGGATGCCGATATGAGGCAGGCCTGTTGGGCTACATAACTTGTGTTATTGTAATTTGACCACTGCCAGTAAATCCCTAATAGTGGAACCAGGTACGTGTCGTGATTTTTGCTAAGTGAGGGGACTTCCCCTCGCTGTTCGACGGTTTTTACCTCGGGCTTGGGTGGAAATAATGAGGGCTCACTAGCATGTGCGTTGGGAGGTGTTCCCTCTGACAGGGATAGCCGAGCTAGAGACTTTGATTACCTCGTTTCTTTGGCATATGTACTCTTTATTGACCAGATAAAATATAGAGGTAAATATAGTTATTAATTTGTGCTCAAAGGGGCTCTTCCCATGTACTAACTGATTGGATTAGTTTGCTCATATCCTAGCAGTCGGGGTTCAGCCCTCCTGGGGAGTGTCTTGAAGTCGCTTCGAGGCGATGAACGTAAGATGTGACTTGCTAGTGTCAAAGCGCTTCCTCAGATATGTCCGGATGCACTGGACACACCTCAGGAGTCTCTGTCTTATTGAGACTGTAGCCTTATGCAAGCATCAGGAAACCTAAGGCGTTTCGCCCACTTGTATGAATTCTGCCACGGTCGCTTAGTGTTTCGAGCCACTTGTTACCAGCAATTGGTCTTAAATTTAAAGTGATTTAAATTTAAATGAATAAGAAGTGAGAAATAACTACCTCACCAAACAATTGAATTTTGTAAGGATTATTTATTACCGTTTTGCAAAACAACAGGGATAACGGTTCTGTATAATCCAAGCTAAAATAGTTCATTGAAATTATTTTACTTTAAGTCAGGTGAAGGCAAACCTGATTAAATGAATTCAAACTCCAAATAATATTCAAAGCAGCTAATCTCGCAATTTACAGAGAGTATGAAGGATGGTTTATATCCAGAAGGGACATCGTTACGGCCTGCTACCGCCTAAGTCAAGTAGTGACTTGGGTAAGGGTGTGCAGGGGTGAGGCTGATGGGTTACCTTCGGAGTCTTCACCAAGGGGTTTTCTCCACGGGCTACAGGGTGGATGCTGGTGCTGCTGGAGGAACCGACTGCTGGAGCTGGTGGATATGAGTACTGATTCCTTCTGCAGTATGCCTTATTTTCCCTTCTGCTGTGACAAGGATTCTAATGAGTATTTCACCTGGCAGGTCGAGGATTTGCCCACGTTGGAGGACCTAGGTATTTGTTATTTCATGGCAGTAGGCTGCAGCAATTGGAGAATGGCTGGGAGTGGATGGAGGGGAATCAAACCACAGGATGAACTTGATCATGTACGTCTCCCTCCCAGGGATCTTGATATTGCTCACCGTGAAGGCCATAAAGAAACGTAACGCCACGCATTTCTTATCGCCCTGGCTGGAGGCTGATGTCATTTTTACCACCTCCTCTCAAGGTTCGGCGGCGATGACATCACTGGTCGCAGAGGTGCTGCTTTCCTGCAATGACTCTGCTAACTTTATTATCTGTTCTAGTGTGCCCGTGGCTTGGCGGGTAAAACAATCTTTGGTCTTGGGGTGGTGACCTTATGCTGAATTCTGGGTGGGCAGTACAATTTATATAATTAATCCTGTTCATTATTATGTGTGTGTTTGTAATTGTCCAACTCATGGAATGAAACCTGTAGCCACGGGATTGTCTGCCACTTTGGCTTGCCCCAAATTCTCTCAGCGCTTGCTGATGGAGTGAAGTCATCCAGTAGAAGGCGCATGCGCACTGCACAGCATGGTGGCATGCGTCAGTTTTAATATCTTTTAATTTTCCTGCAAGTGGCATCCCACTTGTTGAAGTTCCATAATTCAGTGGGGATGATTATCTACCACTTGATTGCTATTATTTATTCTATTATTATTGTGCCACTTTTATGCCATTTCAGCTTACTTCTTTTATGCCACTTTTTCCCTCTTCTTTTTATATTGTATCGAAATGGAAATTGTACTAGTATTATTGTGCCACTTTGTCCCTGGTTTATATTTTTTTATTCATACTACCATATTTTACATTATTTTTATTTTCCAATGTGCCGTATTTTGTTATTATTATTTCTTTGTTTTATTGTGCTGGAATTCTATGGGAAAATAAAATTTTGATGAAATTGCCAAAAATTAGCAAGGTTTTGATGAAAAATTCCTTAATTTTTATAAAAATTTATGGTTTTTTGCTTAATTTTATTAACAATGTATATTTTTATTTTTGATAAATGTTGCATTTTTTTATTGTTATGTTAGAATTTTTATGCCACTTTACTCCCTTTTTCCCAAAGTGGCATAATGGGAAACTAATTTGGAATGTGTTACCACAAGAGTGTAATGTGTGTGCATGTGTTAGTGCGTGTGCGCGTGTGTGTGTTTTTTTTTTTTTTTTTATGAAAATTTGTTAAACTATTGAGTTTGATGAAAAATGTGAATTTTGTTGAAAGATTAAGTGGTTTTGATTTTTTGTTGAAAAAGTGATTTTATTGAAAACTTACATTATTTTGCTAAATTTTGATAAAAATTCAAGGTTTTTTTTAGTACAACTAAATTCGCACTGGAGTCCCCTTACTCTTACTAATAACTCTTTTGGGTAGTTTGATGTTTTGGAGACAGCCAGACAAGAATGTTCAGTTAAACAGTTGATCTGGTGTTTTTCATTCTTTTGTACATATTAACCTGGCTGCACGTGGGGATATGTGTTTGTATGTAATGTGATTGTTTTTGACTTCACTTGTGCTTATGTTGCTGCACAGTTGACCTCTACACGGCCCCTCCGCTCAGAAATAGAACGAGAGAAAAGACTTAGCAGGCCGCCGAGTGGCCAATTCACGACTGGTCGTCTCATTTCTACAACCTCCATCCGTCTCAACGGCTCTGGCAACAACAGAGATTCCATTGGTAAGGATGTTTATGACATTTGTAAAAGTAATCACCTTGTTCAAGGATTGTAAAAGACTGACATCATCCCAGTGTGTGTGTGTATGTGTGTGTGCGCGCACATGTGTGTGCGCACATGTGTGTGCATGCACATGTGCATGTGTGTGTGCACATGCATGCGCACGTGCACTTTAAAATAGTGCTGATCTAGAATAGTCATAAATGTCTGGAAATCCACATTGATCAGGTATTTACTTGTGCTCACTTGATGCTTGGTCATGCAACATCTTGAGACAAGTGTTGACTGTTGAAACTTGGCTTGGCTACAGTTTACAACAGGCCAGTGTGGCTTCCTGAGCAACAACGGTTTTATACCTTGGACAATCAGATTTTTTCCCAGGACATAAATGGAAGCATGTTGCATTGTCAGATGAGTTCAACATAGATGGTGCCAAAGCTCATTTACCATGGGACAGTGGCACAGTGGCTTCCTTAACTTGTTAGAATTTTCAATTCATGTAATGTTGATTGTTTAATGGCCTGTGTTGTTGCCAAGAATTGAATTAGTGTTCTGAGAATGAAATTGTGATGTAATTCTGTTTGTAGGTATCTTAGGTGGAGTGTTGGGCCATATTTT